>JARSSU010025166.1:0-35961 GCA_029619165.1 Eurosta solidaginis
AAACAGATTCTCTAAAATTACCGGATCTTTTCATAATGCCTACAGATCTGTCCCCTTTTATTTCTGGGAAGGGGGGTGTGCGATAAGTTTGAAGGGAAGTGAGTCTTGTTTGTGAAGGACAACGCAGAAATGCGGGTGTGGTAAAAGCTAGAATAATAACCGATAGGAATAATGCCCGAACGTGTTACCAAAAAACGCGACGAAAGACGGATGGTTTCAACATCGAGGCGATATTCTGGAAAAGCATATGCATCCAACATTTTGCAGAATATAAGCAGACGTGTGCAAAACTGACGACTAAAATCTAAGTTTTTTTTCTAATCGACAAGAAAAATGGTTCTACCAACTGCGCCAACTATAGCGAAATAAGCCTTCTTAGTATCGCATATAACTTCCTTCAGGTAGTAAAGATATCCGCGTCACACGAGGAATTTGGGGGAGTCTGCTGCTGATAGCAATCAACTCTGCTCGCGCTGTCTCAACAGGGTATACATAGAACCAAAAGGCAACAACATAGTTATTGTGTGAATTCGCCATCCACGGTTGGGTTTCAGCCTGCTCAACATAAATAGTAAACTGATCGAAAGTACATCATGAAGTCTCATCGCATCACTGCATCATAAAGTTTGGACGCCGTACGCGTTGACTCGTTGACATCAGGTGAACTTGTTGTTTAAACTTGCTGTCAATTTCTTGTTTTTATTTCCTTTCGTTTTCCATTAAATTCTCGATGCTGTTCTTATTGTTACTGAGTGTCTAAGTGGATTGTTGCACATTTTTATTTGCTTGCTTTACGATTTCTTTATCTTTCTTCTACCTGCGCGAAGTTATGACTTGCAGTGCCTAACTTTATCGACATTATATACAAGGTGGTCTCTCTTCCAATAAGATGTTACTTTGGTCAAATGTTGTGCGCTTCCAGCGCAGCCGCCACCACCCAACGCCCTTCACCTGCTGCAACAAAACGTCACTCATTGCACTCATCGCATGTCAATCGCAGATAATGTGAAAGCTCAAACGGTTGACTAGTTTGGTGGCTGGTTGGCTTGCCGTCTGAGTTCTTATCTTACTTTGGCTTGAAATAGGTTAGAGATGGTAGGTTGATGGCATGCAGGCGACAGCTCAGCATGCTATTGTTCTACTCGACGTCTTGTGGTTTTCCGCTGGCTGTGGTGTACGCAATGCGCTTGGTGCTTTCTGTTGTTTCAGTGAACACATTTTGGACTCATGCTGTTCGCATGAAACTCGCACGCATGCGCCTTGTGTATGTATTGTTCTTGGAGCCAATGCGCTTAGACATGACTATAACTGTGTTTTGACTATTCATTTTCTATTTTTACTGCCTCTGCAGTTGTTGGGTTTCCTGTTTTTTTCTGTTATTAGTGGTCTTCTCACTTCTTTTTCATGTGTGGCGGTTTTTGTTGTGAAAAATATTTGTTTTTTTTTCATAAAAGGAAAATAAACAAAGTTTCGCAACAAAGTCCATAGATAAATATTTAATGAAAAATTTAAAAACGCAAATACACATATCTCGCATTTTATTGTTTTTGTTGTTGTTGTAGTCTTGCAAGAATGCATTTGACTTAGATAAATATTTCCATTAAAGAAATTATGCTGACATCTCTTCAAATGTCATTTACACAGCGTTGACCAATCACTTGGTACTCAATTGTCATAGCCAACGGCAGGCAGACGACAGTTGAAAATCAATCAATGTTCGATATAAATTGATAACTTGTTGATCTCGATTGTGTCGTTTTTTTTTATTGGCTGACTATTTACTGTAGTCTTCTTATAGAGCGAACTTTATTAGTGTTAGATTTTTGAGCCAGTGCAGTTGCAGGACTTGAAAATTAGTTTTTCAGTTCTTGGTAGTTTGAGATTCTTTTTCAAAGCTGCTCTTTACCCTATATTTAATTAAATGCCCTTTTTTCTTTGGTCAAACCAGCCGATTCTTAAAATTACATATATCTCTCCTTGATTTACATAGTTTGTTTAATATTCCATGAACGGCTTGCCACGAAACCTTTTATGCGAGAAGAAAAAGGTAAAGTGCTATAAGAAATAGGGCATCTTTCAAAATTCTTTAGATATAGGGTGTTTTCGAAGCGGCAGCCGAGATAGGGTGACATTCTATCGACCCGTCGATATAATGTATATATGTACAAATGTCGGTATCAACGCGGTTCTGAGCACAACACTGTAAGTTACTGAATAGAGTAGTGAAGACTAAGTCATTCAACTATTGAGTAAACATCTAAATGAGCGAGACCCTTAATAGCATCTCACATCATTAGGTCGAGATTGAACGTTACAATGATGAATTCAATGTGATCATCTCGCGTTTTTTAAGTGTCCTGTTTTCAATCCTCCCCAACGTATTTAGCTTGATAGACTGCTGAGTAGAATATACTCTATCTCGGATGCGATTTTGAAAGCTCCTTATAACAGAATTTGTTTCAAACATAACCTATCGCAACGTAAGTTCAATACATTTTGAAATGAGATAGAGCGTTTATGAATATGATTTTGAGTTATGGCAATCTTCAGCAGAACTCTGAGATGTAGTGTTACCCACTATCCTGCCATTTAAATAATTTTTTATTGCAAATTAGCAGTTCGGCACTCCCCGATGAAGCTCAACTGTACAGTTCTGGAGCTAATCACTTTACGAGCCTGTATGGTATATCGTCCACCGCTGCCCTGAAAGCGAATGAAAGCGAATACCTTCGCCTGCTTGATATCGCATTGTGCGAAACACTGAAGCCCAATTTCAAAGAACTGTTGCAACTTATCAGTGCGGTTTCAGACCTGGTAAATCTTGTATCGACCAGATCTCCGATGCGCCAAATATTGGAGAGGACTCACGATAAGAGAATCGACACTAACCAACTTTGTCGAATTCAAAGCAGCCTTTCACAGCGCGGGAAGAAATTGGTGGTATGCTGATATGTCTGAACTTAAGTTCCCTACAAATCAATAAGGATCTGCCAAATGACGTTGAGCAACGTAAACGAGGACAGGATAAAGTACTTGCAGCCATACAAGAAAGAATCGGCGCATCCGACCCTTCATAGCCCTTGACAGGTACTTCGTCTATCTGGGAATCATTAAGAGCGGAAATGTTAGCTTCAAAATCAAACGGAGAACTACTATTGCCAATATGTACGTTCTACAAGTCGCTCATCATAGCTGTCCTGATGTATGGCTCGGATACATGGACGGTGACGAAAGAAGATCAGATGGCGTTAGAGTGTACGAGATAAAAATTCTCCAGATGACTTATGACGATGAGCTGCAAGAACTTGAAAAATGCAGACAAAAACGCCCAAAATCTTCGCTGGCTAAGTCATGTTATTCAAATGGACGAAAACGCTCCGGCGAAGTGAATAAATTTCGACAACGCAAGTTTGGAAGCAGAAGAGGGGGACGAGCAGGTTGAGGAGGACTTGACCTCTTGGTGCTCCCAAATGACCAAAGTCGCTCTGGTACTCTGGAGTTGGACTCACTGCAGTACTAGCACCTTGTGGTGCCAAAGTTAGTTCAGCGAAAACCATTTTTTTTTCTTGTATGCCTGGGGCCTATGAGCCTGTGCATTTCGATATTAACATCTTTAGTATCGAGTCTTTATGCTATGACCTTATACCGTATCCGACCTAATATCGTACCGTTCATGATTTGGTCGCAACTATTTTTTCTCTCCCAGCGCATTACAATAAAAACAAAATCATTTTTTTGGTTAGTACTTTGAAATGCATCACTGGTTGCAATAGTTTTTGGTTTGTATTTTTGTTTTTGCATACAGTTGTTGCACATAACAAACCGGCACTCGTACAAATTCACATTCTCATAAATAAATACGACTCAAGTACACCGAAAGAAATTGTGGTAGTAAAATGTGCAAGTCAGATTTGTTGTTCTTAATTACAAATTATTCAGTTAGTATTAACCATGTTGTCGTTAATTCAACCGAGAAAACAAATTTGTTTAGTTATTTCAACAGAATAAAAACTGTTGGTCTCAAGGTAACAACATGCTTTAAAAATGACTGATTTTCCATCAATTTAACTGATATTTCTGTTAATAGTCGTATCAACAGCCATTGTTATATTTTAAAAGTTTTCATTTGTATTTTTAGGGCGACATTAATAATTGTTAGTTCACACAGTAAAGCTGGGCGGCTACCGTGATGTGATGGTAGTTTGCTACGCTTACCACGCCGAAAATCCTTGGTCAAAGGCCTGAAAAAGGCAATATCAAAACCTTTGAAAAAAAGTTTTTTTCGTTTGTATCAATTTATTTTTCGGCTTACAGTTAAAGTTTTTTTTTGTTCATTTCACTGTTTTTTCACTCAATCCAGAATCAAAAGCTGTGCGAAGTTGATTCAACAGCTATTTGCAGTGGATAAAAATTGTCAGAAATATCGGTTGAATTCACTCGCTAATATTAGCTTTAGCTGTATGTTCGGTGGTTTGTATGTAACCGACTCTTTTGAACTCTATTTTGACCCACTTTAAATCGGCAGATCCTATTCAAATTTTATACGCTCATCAAAGACCGACCACAATGTAATAATTTGATGGTGGGGTGACATAAGGGCAAGGGCAACAAAATCAATTTACCTTTTTACCACTTCAAATAGCCATAAGGTCTAACTTTGCGCACGCATCAAGGACCGATGACAACAAAATTATTTGATGGTGAGATGACTTAAATTCAACTGACATAAGGACAAGTGACCTCATGAACATTAAGATCACTCGAAAATTTACAAATATATCAAGAACTGACGACAGTGCATTATTTTAATGCCGGAGTGACATAAGGTCAACAGACATTAAGGTCAATTTACCTTATGATCCCCTAAAGTTGCCATAAGGTCAATTAATACTTTGCACACATATGTATCAGAGGCCGATGCAGTAATTTGGTGGTGAGATGACATAAAGTCAACGGACCTAAGACCAAATTAACTTTGAAGTGCTCATAATGTCAATTGGCCACTTTAAGTGACCATACGGCCAACTGAGTTTGTGACTTCTCAAAATTTGGTGTAATAACCATTTAGGAAAATTTCCTTTGACCATGTGACTATTTCGGGGAAAAGGCCATATAAACATTTTTATTGAATTGAGACCAGCACAAAAACAACAACTAAACAATAAATATAGTTTATAGAACTCAAAAAACGCTTTTCAAAGCACTTCAACTAAAATAATAAAAATCATTTTCAAAATGCGCTTAAAACAGTAATGAAACAAATTTTCTAAATTTAAAAGCGTGCTGAATAAATTTCTTTTATTTATTATTGTTTTAAACGTATTTTGAAAATTATATTTAATATTTTCGAAGTGCTTTAAAATCGTGTTTTTCGCTATTTAAAAATAATTATAATTCGTTGAGCTAGAAGGCTTTGCAGGATGAATAAAACTTATTTTCTGTTATATTTCTTTATAATTTATTTAGTCGATATTTCGACTTCAATCTGAAGTCATCATCAGGGACATATGGATATGTATGATAGACGATATTAATTTCTTTCAGTGTAGTAGTGGTTTCCACTATTTGATTCGCTCTCTAGTTACATAAACTATTAAATAGTAGAATTGTTTTGCTTTTTTTTGAAAAATTTTTCTTCTATTTTACAAATATATTTTCCATTTATTTTCCGTCGCTGCACGGAAAAGTAAAAGCTTATACATTTCCGCTTTTATTATTTTTTTGCTTGACTATCAGCCTGCAATTTAATTTTATTTTTTATACTCAGTTGAGCAGAGCTCACAGAGTATATTAACTTTGATTGGATAACGTTGGTTGTACAGGTATAAAGGAATCGAGATTCTATATATCAAAATCATCAGTATCGAAAAAAAATTCGATTGAGCCATGTCCGTCCGTCCGTCTGTCCGTTAACACGTTAACTTGAGTAAATTTTAAGGTATCTTGATGAAATTTGGTAAGTAGATTCCTGGGCACTCATCTCAGATCGCTATTAAAATGAACGATATCGGACAATAACCACGCCCACTTTTTCGATATCGAAAATTTCGAAAAATTGAAAAAGTGCGATAATTCATTACCAAATACGATTAAGCGATGAAACTTGGTAGGTGAGTTGAACTTATGACGCAGAATAGAAAACTAGTAAAATTTTGGACAATGGGCGTGGCACCGCCCACTTTAAAAGAAGGTAATTTAGAAGTTTTGCAAGCTGTAATTTGGCAGTCGTTGAAGATATCATGATGAAATTTGGCAGGAACGTTACTCTTATTACTATATGTCTGCTTAATAAAAATTAGCAAATCGGAGAACGACCACGCCCACTTTTTAAAAAATTTTTTTTAATTCAATTTTAAAAGAAAAGTTAATATCTTTACAGTATATAAGTAAATTATGTCAACATTCAACTCCATTAATGATATGTTGCAAAAAAATACAAAAATAAAAGAAAATTTCAAAATGGGCTGTGGCTCCGCCCTTTTTCATTTAATTTGTCTAGGATACTTTTAATGTCATAAGTCGAACAAAATTTACCAATCCTTGTGAAATTTGGTAGGGGCTTAGATTCAAGGACGGTAACTGTTTTCTGTGAGGGCGAAATCGGTCGAAGCCACGCCCAGTTTTTATACACAGTCGACCGTCTGTCCTTCCGATTGGCCGTTAATACGATAACTTGAGCAAAAGTCGATATATCTTTTACTAAACTCAGTTCACGTACTTATCTGAACTCACTTTGTATTGGTGTAAAAAATTTCGAAAATTACGAGAAATGAAAAAAATGCCATATACCAAATACGAAAAAAGGGATGAAACATGGTAATTGTATTGGTCTATTGACGCAAAATATAACTTTAGAAAAAAACTTGGTAAAATGGGTGTGGCACCGACCATATTAAGTAGAAGAAAATGAAAAAGTTTTTGCAGGGCGAAATCAAAAGCCCTTGGAATCTTGGAAGGAGTACTGTTCGTGGTATTACATATATAAATAATTAGCGGTACCCGATAGACGATGTCCTGGATCACCCTGGTCCATATTTTGGTCGATATCTCGAAAACGCCCTCACATATACAACTAAGGGCCACTCCCTTTTAAAAACCCTCATTAATACCTTTAATTTGATACCCATATCGTACAAACACATTCTAGAGTCACCCCTGGTCCACCTTTATAGCGATATCTTGAAAAGGCGTCCACCTATAGAACTAAGGCCCACGCCCTTTTAAAATAATCATTAACACCTTTCATTTGATACCCATATCATACAAACAAATTCTAGAGTCACCCCTGGTCCACCTTTATGGCGATATCTCGAAAAGGCGTCCACCTATAGAACTAAGGCCCACGCCCTTTTAAAATACTCATTAACACCTTTCACTTGATACCCATATTGTACAAAACGTAGAGTCACCCCTGGTCCCGTTTATGGCGATATCCCGAAAAGGCGTCCACCCATAGAACTAAGGCCCACTCCCTTTTAAAATACTCATTAACACCTTTCATTTGATACCCATATAGTACAAATAAATTCTAGAGTCACCCCTGGTCCACCTTTATGGCGATATCTCGAAAGGAGTCCATCTATAGAACTTAGGCCCACGCCCTTTTAAAATACTCATTAACACCTTTCGTTTGATACCCATATTGTACAAACGCATTCTAGAGTCACCCTGGTCCACTTTTATAGCGATATTCCGAAAAGGCGTCCACCTATAGAACTAAGGCCCACGCCCTCTTAAAATACTCATTAACACCTTTCATTTGATACCCATATCGTACAAACAATTCTAGAGTCACCCCTGGTCCACCTTTATGGCGATATCTCGAAAAGGCGTCCACATATAGAACTAAGGCCCACGCCCTCTTAAAATACTCATTAACACCTTTCATTTGATACCCATATCGTACAAACAAATTCTAGAGCACCCCTCGTCCATCTTTATGGCGATATCTCGAAAAGGCGTCCATCTATAGAACTTGAGCCCACGCCCTTTTAAAATACTCATTAATACCTTTAATTTGATACCCATGTCGTACAAAATAAATTCTAGAGTCCCCCTGGTCCACCTTTATGGCGATATCTCGAAAAGGTGTACACCTATAGAACTTAGGCCCACTCCCTTTTAAAATTATCATTAACACATTTCATTTGATACCCATATCGTACAAACAAATTCTAGAGTCAGGCCTGGTCCACCTTTATGGCGATATCCCTAAATGGCGTCCATCTATAGAACTATGGCCCACTTCCTCTTAAAATACTCTTTAATACCTTCCATTTGATACACATGTCATACAAACACATTCCAGGGTTACCCTAGGTACTTTTTACAACATGGTGATTTTCCCTTACTTTGTCTCCACAGCTCTCAACTGAGTATGTAATGTTCGGTTACACCCGAACTTAGTCTACCTTACTTGTTATTATTACAGACTTGCTGATATTGCATTTGGAGTGTGTTTATTTATATGGAAGTATAATATATATGCATTAATTTTTTTTATAACACAAAATGTACTTCCTTCCCGTTCTATGAATTTTCATTATCTTTTTTTTTATTTGAAATTTCAACTTTTGCAACTTTTTCTCTACATTTAACATGAAATTTATGTTGCGGTATAAATACATCGGATTTGCTTCAAGTACTCTGTTGGTAGATGTTACAGATTATTATTTTTTTATTTATATATTTTTTATGTCACTCATTCGTGCTAAATATTATTTTATTGTCATCGTTGACGACGCGCAAAGTAGAAATATTAATTCCGCTACGATATGCAGGTGTTGAAGGTTGCAGCGAAATTTCAATGATATTATGCAACTTTTTTTTACATAACTACTTAGAGCTTCTATTTTTTTTATTACACATACAATGGAACAAATTAATAAAATGTTCCTTGCAACAGAGTAACTAAGTAACTTACTTCGCGTATGCGTGCTTCATACAAATCACTTTCGCTGATCAAACTCATAATCCAGGACGTTTTTAGTTCCTTTTCACTTTATTAAGTGTCCGAGGAGTTAAGTATTTCAAAGTCTTGAAGAGTACACAATTTGATATCCAAGGAGATATAATACCGTATAAAAAGATGAACGATTCATACTTACAATTTGGTGCTCCAGCATGAGTTCTCCAGTCACTCTGTTTCCCAAAAGTCAAATCAAAAATACAAAATGTTGGAGAATTACAGATTTTGGGCTCATTCTGATAAAAAGATGAATATTTCACATCACCACTGTGTTTAACTCGCCACCATTGACCCTTTGTCAATTATTTTCCTGTTAGCAATGCTAAGTGATCAGTGGCAACATGTTGCCTCAACACACTAGAATTTTATGATGCCTCCGGGAAAAAATTGTAATAATTTATGAGGGCGGGTTTGTCGAAGATTGAGATAGAATACTCAGTCATTGCATGTTAAGTAGAGGTCTCACAAACTCGCGTTGAATAAAACCACAGCATATATCATGGGGGAACCATACAGGCGGCAGCATGGAGACACACAAACAAACATAAATAAAAACAAGTAAGGACGGGACTGTCTTGGGCTGTGCCGAACACTTCATACCTTTCATGAATGGGGCTGAACAATAATCCTATCCAGTTCGTAATCTCCAAATAATCGGATGTATAAGATAAGAAATATATAGTGAACAGATGTACACACCTAAACGATTTTTAAGATAAATATAAAATAAAAAATGGCAAAAAACGCCCTTATCTGAACGATCAGTTGTATGGGATATATAATATATATAGCTCCGACCGAAATGATTCTTTCATGAAATCTTCTATGGTATATTAGAATAAGTATCACCAAATTTAACGTTTTTATATTGGAAATTAAGGGAGAAATTGTCAAAATCTTTCTATCTGAACGATCGGTTGTATGGGATATATACTATATATAGCTCCGATAAAATATATATCACCGAGTTTCACATTTATACTTTCTAAATTAATGGAGAAATGGCCAAAAATCTTTCTATCTGAACGATCGGTTGTATGGGATATAACTATATATAGCTCCGATCAAAGTGATTTTTTCAGGATATCTTCTATGATATATTAGAATATATATCACCGAGTTTCACGTTTATACTTTCTAAATTACGGCAGGAATGACCAAAATCGTCTTATCTGAACGATCGGTTGTATGGGAGATATATGTTATAGTGGTCTGATCCTGCCGGATCCGACAAATGTCTAATATAATACAAAAATACATCCTTGTGCCAAATTTCATTGAGATATCTCAAAATTTAAGGGACTAGTTTGCGTTCAAACAGACAGACGGACGGACGGACGGACAGACGGACATGGCTATATCAACTCAGTTCGTCGCCCTGATCAATTCGGTATACTTAATGGTGAGTCTATCTTCTATATTTCTCAACGTTACAAACATCGGACCAAAGTTAATATACCATTTCATGTTCATGAAAGGTATAATTACATGAACTTTTTTTTGGGAATCGTTGGACTAATGTCAAAATCGTACTCCGCCGACAGTTGAAATGTCAAATTATACTAAAAAAGTACCAATCAGCTGATTTGCGGCAGTCACCTGTTCCTGGTTCTACCATGGTATTTATCAGGAGATAAGATTTTTCGTAGCATATTTAACAAATATTTTTATACTCAGCTGAGCAGAGCTCACAGAGTATATTAACTTTGTTCGCATAACGGTAATCCGTAACGGCATAAACTAATCGAGATAGATATAGACTTCTATATATAAAAATGATCTGGGTGAAAAAAGAAGTTCATTTAGCCATGTCCGCCCGTCTGTCCGTCCGTCTGTAAACAGTATAAATCGAGTAAATTTTGAGTTATCTTGATGAAATTTGGTGTGTAGATTCCTGGGGCTCGTCTCAGATCGCTATTTAAAATGAACGAAATCGGACTACAACCACGCCCACTTTTTCGATATCGAAAATTTCGAAAAACCGAAAAAGTGCGATAATTCATTACCAAAGACGGATAAAGCGATGAAACTTGGTAGGTGCGTTGACCTTTGACTCAAAATAGAAAATTAGAAAAATTTTGGCCAATGGGCGTGGCACCGCCCACTTTTACAAGAAGGTAATTTAAAAGTTTTGCAAGCTGTAATTTGGCAGTCGTTGAAGATATCATGATGACATTTGGTAGGCACGTTACTCCTATTACTGTATATATGCTAAAAAAAAATTAGAGAAATGGGATGACGAACACGCCCACTTTAAAAAATAAAGTCAAATTTTAACAAAAAATTTAATATCTTTACAGTATAAAAGTAAATTATGTCAACATTCGACTCCAGTAATGATATGGTGCGACAAAATACAAAGATAAAAGAAAATTTCAAAATTGGCGTAACTCCGCCTTTTTTAATTTAATTCGTCTAGAATACTTTTAATGCCATAAGTCGAACAAAAATTAACCAATGCTTGTGAAATTTGGTAGGGACATAGATTCGATGACGATAACTGTTTTCTGTGAAAATCGGCGAATTCGATTGAAGCCGCGCCCAGGTTTTATACACAGTCGACCGTCTGTCCTTCCGCTCGGCCGTTAACACGATAACTTGCGCAAAAAACGATATATCTTAATTAAACTTAGTTCACGTACTTATCTGAAGTCATTTTATCTTGGTATAAAATATGGCCGAATCCGACTATGACCACGCCCACTTTTCCGATATCGAAAATTACGAAAAATGAAAAAAATGCCATAATTCTGTACCAAATATGAAAAAAGAGATGAAACATGGTAATTGGATTGGTTTATTGACACAAAATATAACTTTAGAAAAAACTTTGTAAAATGGGTGTGACACCTGCCATATTAAGTAGAAGAAAATGAAAATGTTCTGCAGGGCGAAATCAAAAGCCCTTGGAATCTTGGCAGGAATACTGTTCGTGGTATGACATATGTAAATAAATTAGCGGTATCCGACAGAAGATGTTCTGGGTCACCCTGGTCCACATTTTGGGCGATATCTCGAAAACGCCTTCACATATACAACTAAGGGCTACTCTCTTTTAAAACCCTCATTAATACTTTTAATTTGATATCCCATATCGTACAAACACATTCTAGAGTCACCCCTGGTCCACCCTTATTGCGATATCTCGAAAAGGCGTCCACCTATAGAACTAAGGCCCACTACGTTTTAAATAACCATTAACACCTTTCATTTGATACACATGTCATACAAACACATTCCAGGGTTACCCTAGGTTCATTTTGCTAAAGGGTGATTTTCCCTTATTTTGTCTCCAAAGCTCTCAGCTGAGTATGTAATGTTCGGTTACACCCGAACTTAGCTTTCCTTACTTGTTTAATGTTAGCAAACAATGCATGCATTCGTCTTACTTCATTTCTGGTTAATCAGCGACTAATCCACTACTCTTAATAACACTGTCACAGTCTCAGATTTGAAGAGACCTGGTATTTAAGTGCTAAGACCGAATTCGCAAGCATTGTAAAGGTCTACAAGTAGGATATGTAGCAGCACGCACATACACAGCCACGCTCACCTGCTAAAATGCTTGTTCTTGTTCGGTTTTTTTTGTGGATGCTATTTTGCACTGTTGTACTGCTTAGGTCCAAAAAATGTGTAGTAGCTGCTAACGAAAACTGCGTAAAATTTTTATTGTTATATTACAAAGAAATATCCTTATTTACTTCCAAACGAGCACTTAATTATATCTCTCTTAAAATCCATATGTTTTGGACAATTTTAGTTAACAAGTGTGGTACTTTGTTACCGAGGACGATTGCTAAAACACGACCAAAACCGTCGGGGAGGTATTAATAGACGCGGTTTTGCCTCGCTTCCAATAATTCGAATGCTTTTTCTCTTTTTGGACTATTGATAACAGGACAAAACGCGTCTTTTCATTGCTCCTTAGGAGCTAAGGTACAAATATCACTTCCACAGTTTCTATCGTCAGGCTGTCGTGTTTTGCTACCACACGGCTAAAGTCAATTACCAAGCGTATTTCCAGAAACATTCTACTCTAAATAAAAATCTCATTACTTAATGTCACTTCACAAAGGCTCAACAATTTTCATATGACAGCGTCTAGGTTAATAGATCATTGCTGAGAATAGAAGCTGGACCACATTATAAAAAGGTTAAAAAATATTATAATCTCAGAGAAAAATTTAGCAAGTAAAGAAGAAAACAAAACTGTAGAATGAAGAGTAAAATCTTTTGAATAAACTAGCCGAGAAATGAGTCTGACAAGCGCAAGGTGGCTTTTTTGTTATTTGCGGCACCAACGAATGCGTAAGTCATTTTATTATTCTTTTAATTTTTCATACTATAAATGTGTATTTTGTTCTTTTTTTTCAATATTTTTTGTGATATGCGACAAAAACCAGAAAATACAAATGGCACACACATACAATTTTTTTTTGCTACATTATATGAGAAAGAGGTAAGGGAGAAGAAAATAACTGCATGTAATAATAAAAAATAAAATAATAACAAAATACATAAAAAAATAATTGCTTGTTAAAAACAATAACTACAAACAATGTATGGCATGCATCAACGAAGCAAGCGACCTCTGCGTGTGGCATATAACTGCGTGCACGCGCAATGCCGCATTTCCGCTGGTGCGCGTCAATGTCTTCTAGGAAAGGCATAAAAATAAGCACAACACAAAACTATTTACAACATAGTAGAAGTGAGTAACTCAAATATGGCGAACTGCATTTTCTCTTGTTGCAGCTAAGGCTGAGAACTTGCAACACGACGCTTATGAGGCACAACTTATTTTACAGCTAGACGCATATTCGATGTTTGTACGTGTGTGCTTGAATGTGTGCGTATGATTGCGAATGAAGTATGAAATATGCGGCATGTGGCATGCAACATAATGTTGAGTGTGTCGTAATGCAGTGATGAAGAAAATTGGCAGCAACATTTGAAAATAAATATTAAATAACGCAAAAAAGTAGAAGGCTCATCACTGCGAGTTTTTGTAAGAGCGTTAAAGTTGATTTCAGTGCCTACGTGAGACTTATAAGTAAATAAGTAAGTATGAAAGAGGGTGGCGGGAAAGTAAAACAAACAATTGTTGAAGCTAGTTGGAAGAAAAAAGTATATAAAGGAACAATATGCAGCAACGAAATCGAGTTGAGCGTCAATAAAGAAACAAAAACATACAGCAGTGAACAGAAAAACAGCAGTGGCAGATTTTTTTCCAATTTCGTCAATTTATTTCTTTTTTTTTGGACATTTAAAGAATGAAATTTTTTAACTTAAACTATGCAAAACGTTATCCGAAAAATTGGAAAACGGTCGCAATTTTTATTTGGAGTTCTTGAAGTTTTTTATACTCAGCTGAGCAGAGCTCACAGAGTATATTAACTTTGTTCGCATAACGGTAATCCGTAACGGCGTAAACTAATCGAGATAAATATAGACTTCTATATATCAAAATGATCTGGGTGAAAAAGAAATTTATTTAGCTATGTCCGTCAGTCCGTCTGTCCGCCCGCCTGTACACACGATAACTTGAGTAAATTTTGTGGTATCTTGATGAAATTTGTTATGTAGGTTCTGGGCGCTCATCTCAGATCGCTATTTAAAATTAACGAAATCGGACTACAACCACGTCCACTTTTTCGATATCGAAAATTTCGAAAAACCGAAAAAGTGCGATAATTCATTACCAAAGACGGATAAAGCGATGAAACTTGGTAGATGCGTTGAACTTATGACGCAGAATAGAAAATTAGTAAAGTTTTTGGACAATGGGTCGTGGCACCGCCCACTTTTAAAAGAAGGTAATTTAAAAGTTTTGCAAGCTGTGATTTGGCAGCCGTTGAAGATATCATGGTGAAATTTGGCATGCACGTTAGTGCTACTACTATATGTGTGCTGAGTAAAAATTAGCAAAATCTGATTACGAACACGCCCACTTTAAAAAAAATTTTTTTTAAGTCAAATTTTAACAAAAAATGTAATATCTTTACAGTATATATGTAAATAAATTGTGTCAACATTTAACTCCAGTAATAATATGGTGCAACAAAATACAAAAATAAAAGAAAATTTCAAAATGGGCGTGGCTCCACCCTTTTTCATTTTATTCGTCTAGAATACTTTTAATGCCATAAGTCGAACAAAAATTTACCAATCCTTGTGAAATTTGGTAGGGACATAGACTCTATGACGATAACTGTTTTTCTGTGAAAATGGGCGAAATCGGTTGAAGCCACACCCATTTTTTATACACAGTCGACCTTCTACCCTTCCGCTCGGCCGTTAGCAAAAAGCGATACATCTTTACTAAACTTAGTTCACGTACTTATCTGAACTCACTTTATCTTGGTATAAAAAATGGCCGAAATCCGACTATGACCACGCCCACTTTTCCGATATCGAAAATTACGAAAAATTTTAAAAAAATCCATAATTCTATACCAAATATGAAAAACGAGATGAAACATGGTAATTGGATTCGTTGTTGACGCAAAATATAACTTTAGAAAAAACTTTGTGAAATGGGTGTGACACCTATCATATGTTAAGTAGAAGAAAATGAAAAAGTTCTGCAGGGCGAAATCAAAAGCCCTTGGAATTTTGGCCGGTATACTGTTCGTGGTATTTACATATATAAATAAATTAGCGGTACCCTACATATGATGTTTTGGGTTACCCTGGTCCACATTTTCCTCGATATCTCGAAAACGCCTTCACATATACAACTAAGGGCCACTCCCTTTTAAAACCCTCATTAATACCTTTAATTTGATACCCATATCGTACAAACGCATTCTAGTCACCCCTGGTCCACCTTTATGGCGATATCTCGAAAAGGCGTCCACCTATTGAAATATGGCCCACTCCCTTTTAAAATACTCTTTAATACCTTCCATTTGAAACCCATGTCATACAAACACATTCCAGGGTTACCCTAGGTTCATTTTGCTAAATGGTGATTTTCCCTTATTTTGTCTCCAAAGCTCTCAGCTGAGTATGTAATGTTCGGTTACACCCGAACTTAGCCTTCCTTACTTGTTTGATCAAAAAATGAAATGTGCTTTCCCATAGGGCAGTCTTTTGCATTGCTTGCGATAGCATAGGTTAAAAAAATCATATTCCAGGAAGACAAATAAGTAAATAAACAAAGCGACATTTTTTGACTTCGAAAAAACACACAAATCTTCATTAAGCATTTTGATTCTATGAATTTCACTAAAGTAGTTACAAACTTTTCGTTCTGTGCACACTGCACCGTAAATAAAATTTCGGTGGAAAGACATTTATTTATTTACTTATTTATTTACAATGAGAGCTTTAACTTTGACGAAATCCATTTAAAGTGGCAGCTGTAAAACGAAAAATCGTCTTTTGTGTAAACAGGCACTTACCACATAAACACAAACACATAAGCAACAGCGGCGAAAGCCAATTTAAAGAATCGATAAAAGTGTGTGAATATGCTATGTATGTATGTGTGTATGAAAGCTTGTATATATGTATTGATGTAACATAAATATATTTACGTTGACTAATTGCGCTAAAAGCATCCGAAAGGGTATGCAATTGCATAAGGAGCTTAGTGGCTGTCTATCAGTGGCAAGTCTGCATGTTTGAATGTTCGTATATATGTGTGCCCGTGAATGCAACACAAAACTTTAATTGCTTTTGGCGGCTAATGACAAACCAACTGCGCGCGTCTGAGTGTCTGAGCTATAAGCTGGATGATTGTTTGTATGGGCTATGTAGTTTAGCATTGGCCTTTGCCTCCATTCGCATTTGCAATGGCGTTTTGATATGGTTATTTGCTGTTGTTGTTGCTACTGCGTCTGTTGCAACCAAATCCACATTTATCTATTCATTTACTTGTTAAATGCAGATAATTGTAAATGTCTGGCCGTAACAATCGTAATGTCGCAAAGCATAATAAAAATATGTGCATTTGCGATAACAAATAGATACATACATAAACAGACATTTGCATCACATACATGTATAAGTATAATACATGTGTTTTCATTCAAATGTTTGTTTTTTATTTGTTTAATGTGTGTATGTGAACGTTTGTTAAAGCTACTCGCGCGCATGTATATATGTGCCTGATTTTTTTGTCATAGACTTCAGTGTCAATTACTTATGCACTCATTCATGAACTTCTCTTTGCTGCTTTGGTCCCAGAACGCTTGCTTTTCTTCAGTTCATTCTTTTATTGTTAACAGGGTGTTCAATATGGCATGCTCAACTAGAGATGATTGGAAGTCTAAATAATTGGTTTCCTCGTTTCTTATCTCATTACTCTCGATATACTTATATCGTGACTTGATATTCAGGAACCATCTTAAGGTTTTTAAAGACCACTGTGTATCAATATTTGTATCTGTCATCTGTATCTGCATCTGTATCAGTATCTGTATCTGTATCTGTATATGTATCCGCATCTGTATCTGTATCTGTACATGTACTTTTATCTGTATCTGTGTCTGTTTCTGTATCTGCATCTGTGGCTGTATCTGAATCTGTGTCTGTGTCTTTAGCATTATCGAATTCGGTAAAGAACCTCATGATCCCGACAAAAATAAATTTTCTGTAATAGTAAAACCTATATCGAAGGGATGTCGCATCGTGTCGCACTTGTATCCCCCTCACCTTCCCGGAACAAGCACACTAGTAGGTTAGAGGAACAGGCTCCTCGTCCCTGTCATTTTGTGCACAGTTCTCACAAATTTCATCGATTTTTTCGATTTGTATGCATTTTTTTCATTTTCAAGGCTCCAAATCAGTTTTTATGTATTTTTTTTCGTGTCAACTGGCAAATGCAAAGTTGGTAAATGCAGTTTTTTGAAAAAAAAATTCTTTTGTGGAGATATAGAAGAATAGTGGTCGAAAATCGACTTTTTTTTCGCAGGCTCGAAAATTATTTTTTGGTTATGCGTAGTGGAACTTTTTTTCCTGAGCCCAAATCCTATCGAAAAATTGATGGCCCGATATCGGTTAACTTTCGTGCATACAAATCGACCCAACCCAATGTGCACTCTATCATAAGCAGCAATCCTACAGCTAATGTGTAACCCTGTACATGCACGCACTATGTCACCTCATTCACACACTCATATACATATTTGTATGCTTTTGCACTTTCAACGCATTGCTGCTTCCCAATCGTGGTCTTATCCTTTTTTTACATCACCAATTCTTTGTTTCAATGTCATTTTCTTTTTGATTTCTTTATTATTTATATTTTTTCACAATTCACAAAAGCACTTACTTTGTATTTGCATATATTTACATATTTTTCGCTTTCTCGTCTTACCATATATTGCATGATATCCCACATACATACGTATGTACATATATTGGACGTTGCCAGCTCGCCCTTGACAAAATGCTTTTCCAGCATGCATACGGCTCGTGGCGGAATATTTGCATACCTATAACAGTGGTGCACTCGAGAGTTTTGCAGAGCTTCGGAAAACTATATTAGATAGACATAGATTCAGTAAAGCAAGCAATCAATCAGTTGAAGCTTGAACTGCGAGCAGTAAACATCTTTTTATGCTCAAACATTCTCCATTTAAACACTTACTACAACAAAAATATCGGGTTTGTATTTGAAGCTCTTATTGGCCTGAACAAATGCACTGTGAGTTCTGCCATTTCAGGATTAGATAAAGAAGAGAAAAAAGTGGTTTTTGCGGTGAATGAGAACAAGACAAAGTATTTGCTGTCGTCCAAAAAAGAGTCGGCGCATTCGTGTCTTGTCAGTCACGTCACTGTTGACGGATATAAATTCGAGAATGTGGAGGATTCCGTGTATTTGGCAACCAGCAAGAACGACAAAAACTCTTGCCAAAGACTGCTTCTTTGGAATGAGCAGGCAACTGAAAAGTGAGGTCCTCTCTCGGTGAAAAAAAATCACGCTCTACAAGTCGCCCATCAAACCTCCTCCTGATGTATGGTTCATGGATCATGGACGCTATAGAGAGAAGATAACATGGCTCATGGAGTGTTTGAGATAAAAGTTCTCCGGAGGACTTATGGTCCCATTCGTGATGCCGACGGCAAGTATATACGGAGGTATAATGATGAACTGTGGAGTATTTCAGTCGACATTGCAGTTTGGAACCAGAGGAAGGGGGAGATCTCCACAGAGTTGTTATGAAACGTCCAAGATCGTTTAGGGGGCTAAGCGCCAGTCAATGACGATGAATTGAAGCTCTACCGGCATTGTGCACCACTGGCCTATACGTGTTTATGTTTGTATGTGCATAAAAGTTTGTTTGTATGTAACATTTTAACATATCCTGCCTATTCTATGCATACGAATTTCCCGCATTTTCTCCCTATATAATTTATGCCGGCTTTGTATCGTTCGCCACTATTTTACTTATATTTAAGGGCTATAAAATACATGTAGAAGTATAAACATAACAAATCCATGTAAAATATAATCCAAATACACGTCCTTTTTTATGCGAATGTGCGAAAACTGTAGCAGAAGTTGTGTTGGCACTCGAACACATTGAAAATCTCCATCAGCGCGCTCAGCATTTTCTCGCTGGACAGATATCAGTCTAACGCAGACGATGCTATGAAAAGCATAAAATGCGAACAGGAAACAAAAACAAAGCAAAAAGAAGTAGATTTATAGAAATTAGCAGCTCAAAAACAAAAGAAGAAAAAAAATAACAGACAAAGGAAACAGAAACAATTTTCTAGGGAGAAATGGGGAAAAATGTGAACTTGAAATACGTCTTAGAAAGGCTTGAATCCGTCTAGACATACAAGTAGACAATGCGCGCATGCAAATACTGACACACACACACTAATATATCAAAACACATGTGTTAAAAATACATACATATTTATGATTGTCATTCATGCAACGGATTTCATTAGACAACATGCGGAGAGGTACATATGATTTTATTTTAATTGTTTATACTAAACAGTTTTTTCAAAGGGGAGGTAATTATTGCAAAAAAAGCTTTTGCAGATGACGCATCTCAAGGATTTTCTAGCGGTTGAGTAAGTATGCGTTTGCTTTATAATTTTTGCTTTTATTTGTTTCTTACGATTAAATTCTTATGGCACCAAGGTCACATACTATGTAGAGCTGTTTTGTATAGCCTACGATTTTTTCTCGAAAACAAGCGAGAGTTTCGCGACTCGAGAAATCGAGCACCTAGCTTCTCCGAATTACTCATAAACCTTGCGAGCTTCTCGGCATTCAATTAGTCCCTGCATTGCTATCATACATATATGTAGAGCTTACGACTTTTTCTCGAACACAGGCGATAACTTCGAGACTCGAGAAATCAAGAACTTGGCTTCTCCCAAAATTTTCGAGTTTAGACATACTTACAAATGTCGGCAGCTTCTCAATCCAGTTTTATCGCCGCTTTGGCAGTATTATGAAGAGCTTACGGTTTGAATTGAACTGAATTGAGAAGCTAGCGAGTATTCCGAGCTCAACATATTATCAGAATCGCGAGAAATTTCTTCTTAAACAAATTCGAGGAATCGCAAGCTCTATTGTTATGACAAACAAACTAATTGAAGAGTTTTATTTCGTTGGCTTAAATTTTTTTTGTACGGATATAATAAGATACACCAACATAATGTTGTTCAGGAATTCATTTTCACATTTCTCATCAAACTGATTGGAGGTCTGGATGAGCGCGTTCAAGGAGGTACAGATAACGACCATGTCCACTACCGCGATAAGCACACTCCTCTGTACAGCAACAAAAGTGACCAGAGAAACTGTTGACAGCTGATTGATCTCCAACCTCCTCACTGAGAGCAATCTTCGAATTTACTATGTTACCGACTATTTGGGAGCACATTTCTAACCAGAATGCACCGCTGCTGGGGGTATCATAGTATTTCACCCATCTTAATCAAAAAATGAAAGTACACTCTTGCCGCACAAAGCGCTCGTTACAGAAAGAATGTAGTGATAAGGACTACCCGAGGGTTTTAGGGTGTTTTATCGATATATATGGCCCTTGTCGGATATTTAACTTGCACATTCCGAAAAACAGCAGCATTAAGTTACCAACCAACGCGTCCGCTGAGGCCCACATGCTAAATACCCAGGACTCGTCATGAGTAGGTGAAGTTGACAATTGGGCCAGATAAACAATAAATTGGCCTGGCTATTCCTTGAGTCCTTTTCTCTACGCAACCCTTTGAATCCTTACAATGAAACGTGAGAGGGCACAGTGTTTATACGAGAAGCTTCAGCTGGTGGCCGTAGTAACGAAAGGAGCGAAGGAGGTGAGGAATGGATATCAAATAGAAGAGGAGAGGAGAGGAGAGGAGAGGAGAAGAGAGGAGAGGAGAGGAGAGGAGAGGAGAGGAGAGGAGAGGAGAGGAGAGGAGAGGAGAGGAGAGGAGAGGAGAGGAGAGGAGAGGAGAGGAGAGGAGAGGAGAGGAGAGGAGAGGAGAGGAGAGGAGAAGAGAACAGGTGGAGGGAAATACAATGTAATTGTTTTAATAACTATGATATCTGGACAAATACGCAGCGAGAAGAGGCAGGGTTTAGATTAGGAAAGGAAGGGTTTACTAGTGGTTTAATAAATCAAACTAATTTTTTGTTCATTCGCTCCGACAGAAAATGAAGCACATAAACGGCAAAAAAATTTGTAATCCACATTAACCAGTAAAGTAAGTAAACTAAATTAAAATTCAAACCGATATTCATTCCATAATACAATAAATAATAAATTCGCAATAAGAACAACAGCTGCGGACGCGTAGGAGCTCAGCAACCGAGCAAGTTCACGAGCAATTAAGAGAATTCGGAGCAAATGAATAACGAACTGAAAGAAACCACAAATGAAGCGCACATTAACGCTTAATAACTTCATCAAGAAGTGCAGCTGAAAACAAAAATATATTAACAACAACAGCAGAGATTAATAAAAAACCGCGATAAATAAAAAAAGGACACAAAGAGCAATCATAATTTTATGGCAATCCAACTGTAAACAAGAGTAGCCACACAACGGAGCCCACGAAAGTTGGTAGCAAAAAACAAAATAAAACAAGTAAGGAAGGTTAAGTTCGGGTGTAACCGAACATTACATACTCAGTTGAGAGCTATGGTGACAACATAAGGGAAAATAACCATGTAGGAAAATGAACCGAGGGAAACCCTGGAATGTGTTTGTATGACATGTGTATCAAATGAAAGGCATTAAAGAGTATTTTATAAGGGAGTGGGCCATAGTTCTATAGGTGGACGCCATTTAGGGATATAGCCATAAAGGTGGATCAGGGTTGACTCTAGAATGCGTTTGTACGATATGGGTATCAATGAAAGGTATTAATGAGTATTTTAAAACGGCGTGGACCTAAGTACTATAGATGGACGCCTTTTCGAGATATCGCCGTAAAGATGACCAGGGGTGACTCTAGAATGCGTTTGTACGATATGGGTATCAAATGAAAGGTGTTAATGAGCATTTTAAAAGGGAGTAATCCTTAGTTCTATAGGTGGACCCCTTTTCGAGATATCGCCATAAAGGTGGACCAGGGGTGACTCTAGAATTCGTTTGTGCAATATGGGTATCAAACGAAAGGAGTTAATGAGTATTTTAAGAGGGAGTGGGCCTTAGTTCTATAGGTGGACGCCTTTTCGAGATATCGCCATAAAGATGGACCAGGTGTGACTCTAGAATGCGTTTGTACGATATGGGTATCAAATGAAAGGTGTTAATGAGTATTTTAAAAGGGAGTAATCCTTAGTTCCATAGGTGGACGCCGTTTCGAGATATCGCCATAAAGGTGGACCAGGGGTGACCCTAGAATTCGTTTGTGCAATATGGGTATCAAACGAAAGGAGTTAATGAGTATTTTAAGAGGGAGTGGGCCTTTCTGGACCAGGGGTGACTCTAGACTTTGTTTGTACGATATGGGTATCAAATGAAAGGTGTTAATGAGTATTTTTAAAAGGGAGTGGGCCTTCGTTCTATAGGTGTTCGCCTTTTCGAATATCGCCATAAAGGTGGACAGGGGTGACTATAGAATGAGTTTGTACGATATGGGTATCAAATTAAAGGTATTAATGAGAGTTTTAAAAGGGAGTGGTGGTAGTTGTATATGTGAAGGCGTTTTCCAGATATCGACCAAAATGTGGACCAGGGTGACCCAGAACATCATCTGTTGGATACCGCTAATTTATTTATATATGTAATACCTGCCAAGATTTTAAGGGTTTTTTATTTCGCCCTGCAGAACTTTTCATTTTCTTCTACTTAATATGGTAGGTGTCACAACCATTTTATAAAGTTTTTTCTAAAGTTATATTTCGCGTCAATAAAACAATCCAATTACCTTACCTTACGGATTTCGTTCATTTTTCATACCAAGATAAAGTGAGTTCAGATAAGTACGTGAACTGAGTTTAGTAAAGATATATCGATTTTTGCTCAAGTTATCGTGTTAACGGCCATGCGGAAGGACAGACGGAAGACTGTGTATAAAAACTGGGCGTGGCATCAACCGATTTCGCCCATTTTCACAGAAAACAGTTAACGCCATAAAATCTATGCCCCTACCAAATTGCAAAAGGATTGGTTAATTTTTGTTCGTTTTATGGCGTTAAAAGTATCCTAGACAAATTAAATGAAAAAGGGCGGAGCCACGCCCATTTTTAAATTTTCTTTTATTTTTGTATTTTTTTGCAACATATCATTACTGAAGTTGAATCTTGACATAATTTACTTATATACTGTAAAGATATTAAATTTTTTGTTAAAATTTTACTTTTAAAAAAATTTTTTTTTAAAAGTGGGCGTGGTCCTTCTCCAATTTTGCTAATTTTTATTAAGCGTACATATAGTAATAAGAGTAACGTTCCTGCCAAATTTCATCATGATATCTTCAACGACTGCCAAATTACAGCTTGCAAAAGTTTTAAATTACCTTCTTTTAAAAGTGGGCGGTGCTATGCCCATTGTCCAAAATTTTACTAATTTTCTATTTTGCGTCATAAGTTCAACACATCTACCAAGTTTCGTCGCTTTATCGGTCTTTTGTAATGAATTATCGCACTTTTTCGGTTTTTCGAAATTTTCGATATCGAAAAAGTGGGCGTGGTTATAGTCCGATATCGTTCATTTTATATAGCGATCTGAGATGAGTGCTCCGGAACCTACATACCAAATTTCATCAAGATACCTCAAAATTTACTCAGTTATCGTGTTAACGGACGGATGGACGGACGGACGGTGGGACGGACGGACGGACGGACGGACATGGCTCAATCAAATTTTTTTTCGATCCTGATTATTTTGATATATGGAAGTCTATATCTATCTCGATTCCTTTATATATGTACATATATGTACAACCAACCGTTATCCAATCAAACTTAATATACTCTGTGAGCTCTGCTCAACTGAGTATAAAAATTTAAAAAAGAGCTTCAACCCTGCAAATTATAAGACAGCAGCAGGATTCCATTAATGCGAAGAGTATGCAGTGAAATTAAAGGAACAAAAGAATCGAAGCAAATAGCAAATAGAATCATCATTAACAAACAGCTGTACGTTGTAATCATATAAGACCCTCGTTTGACTCCAAAAGCCTTTTGGGTACAATGCTTAGCAATCAAGAGTTTGTTGGGTCGACAAATAGCAAGCGCAAGAAACTTCCGTTTTAAATTTCATCACGAAAACAACGCTAGACACGTCCTTGGAAATTTAGTCAGCAAAAGCATTCGAGCTGAGCTTCCAATTAATAAATCAAAATGATGACGGGCATGATTGCTGTGGAATGAAATAGAAAAAACAAAAAACTCTTACAAAAAATAATAACTTAATAAGTGAATAAAAGATTTAAAAGCGAATTGAAAAAAAAATTATTATTCATAAAGGTAAATCGCTTCAGCGGTATTTTATTGTTCGGTGTATGATAAATTTAATTGTTTTCGGCGCGACAAAAAGATTGTCCATACATCAAAACGGATTGATAAAAATTCAAAATTTTCTTTCTAATCTTTAATAAAATCATCAAAAATTTTAAATTATTTGAAAAACATGGGCGATAGATATTCGGGTAGCAATACAAGTGTTATTAATTATGATTATAACTAACTACATATTTTGTATAATTTTGCGTATTTTCGAAATATGTTCGAACGATATATGTTTAGCTGTAAGAGTGATAATCATCATCATTCATTGGCGTTTGGCCGCCTGAGCGATGTTGACCTTTTCATAACAAGCCAGACCAGCTATGCCTGTTTCAGGATAACTCACAACAATCGGATACATAAGGGATACCAAGTTTTCCACCACCTGCCTCTCACAACTCAGGGGAGATCTTCCTCTTCCCCTGCTTCCAAAGCAGCAGTGTCGACTGAAATACTTCCTTGACCGGAAAGTCTTCGTACATTCGCATAACATGACCCAGCCAGCGAAGTCTTTGAGTTCTGATTCGCTACACTATCTTTACATATGCGTAAAGTTCATACAGGTTACCATTAAATCTCTTTTGACACACGATGCCGGCATCACGGTTAGGGCCATACATCTTTCGGAGAACTTTTCTCTCAAACACTTCAACAGCCATCTTATATTATCTCAGACAGGTTTGATGAGCGACTTGTAGAGCGTGGTTTTTGTTCGTCATGAGAGGACTTTATTTTTAATTGCACAGACAGTCCAAAGTAGCACTTGTTGGCAATGGCTATTTTTCCTCCACAGTATAGAATTTGCATCTGTTATGTAAATAGCCTTCCCTCATTTACTTCACGACCCACTTTTTTAGCTTCTTTATCCAATCCACATAAGACATAACTCACAGCCCGTTGAATGGCTTGAACAGGCCTTCTCAATCCTTACAGAGCTGATGGTGTTGCGAAACCTCTTTTGGCAGACCCTTATTAAAATTGCAGGAAGCTTAAATTCAGCCACAGAAACATACAATATTTTCTTATCATGAGTTTTCTCCAAGATCTGGCGCATCGTGAAGATCAGGTTGATAGTTGATTTACTATGCCTTAAGATGAACTAATAAGCTGCAATCGGCTCGTTGATTTTAGGGATCACTATTTCGTACAGTACTTTTGATAGAGCAGCTGATAGTGAGATGCCTTTATTGTAGATTGGACAAAGCACACTTTAGTTCCAATTTGGGGGCCATGCGCTCATCCGACCATATTTCGCGTAGGAGTTTAAGCATGCCCTTTACCAACTCTTCCCCTCTGTGTTTTGGTTGTCCGACATTACTTGGCGCCTTGTGATTTTTTAAACGGGATATATCCGTTCTCAGTTCGTCATAGAAGTTTGCCGGAACGTGTTTTCCATCATCGGTGTTTGGGGTATCGAGTTCGTCATTATCATTCCTGCAGGAATCTTCTATGGTCTTGAAATATTTCGTCATTTCTACAGGTTTTTTGGTGGAGTTTTCGGGGGTTATTCCTGTCAGACAGCATTTCAAGCTCCACGTACTCACGCTGTTCTGCTTCACTTTTTTCCTTTTAAATAGGCGACTTTCTTGCTTCTTCGCCTCACGATAACGCTCCAGTATACCGCGCGTTCCCGCTCGTGGCCCTATAGGCAGCGTTTTTCTTTTCCGAGGCAGTGCGACATTCTAGTCGAAGAGTACTCTCAGTGAGCAGGTGTGAGAGCCGAGTGGAGTAATTATAATCTGTCTGTTTCGTGAGCAGCTTTTCGACTGCAAACTTTCTTTGTGTCACTGCTCGCACTTTCTATGCTCCGCAGAGGCGTGTACGTAACTTGGCTGCCACAAGGCAGTGGTCCGAGTCAATATGTGGACTTCGTAAAGTGCGCACATCCAGAACACTGGAACTATGTCTCCTGTCGATCCTTACTTGATCGATTCGGTTTCGTTTTCTTTGATCAGGAGACAGCCAAGTAGCTTGGTGTATTTTTTTTATACTGGGACCTGGTACTGCAGATGACCATATTTCGACACAAAAGACTCCTTCCTTACAAACTCTGGTGTTACATCTACCAGCATTGGTTTAGTTTCATGGCGGGAGCAGTCATAGTATGTATTTTCTAGTTTTTCACCGAAGGAGTCCTTGTACTTTTCGCTCCTTTCGTCTTTAGGTGCGAAGGGATATATATACGAGTTATCGAAAAACTTCGCCTTAAGGCGGATCGCGCCAAGGCGGTCGCTCACAGCTGTGATAGGATTTGCCGGCGAAGTTTTCTCCCCACCACTTTGGCTCCGAATTCGACTTTTGCTCAAATGGCTACTGTAGTAGATGTCGCTAGCCCTATCTCTCTTCTGCTTTCATGTGTGGCGGCCTTTGCCTGGACAAGGACATCAACAAACCGCAGCAGCCACGCATGGGTGCCTTCCCATAAAAGAGTTCATACACTCCAGACACATGCCCTCAAATCATGGTCTTTTAAATCATAGTTCGTTAAATACCAGAAAAAGTAGTCCTCTTTCGAGGCTTGCTGGAATTTTTATTGCAACGCGTTTTTTCATGTGGCAGGTCCCCAAACCCAGCAACGTGATGTGGGTTTTAGACGCCTTTTATGACAGGCATACTACCGCGGGTATATCCTAAGCCCCCGTACACGCAGGGGTGAATAACTTTTATAATTTTACAGGCATACCAAAGTTTGAGCAAGGTCACATCTGTGTTTCGTCTAGTACATTTATACTTAAATCATTAGGAGCAAAATCGATACGCAACATCTTAACAAGAGTTGCCCTTGACACGCAGATTACCGCCCTACCAACACATAACAAAGGGCATTTAACGAATGATGGGTGTATTCATTAGCAAAACAGTATTCTTTTTAATTAAAATATGTCAAAAATATTAATTGAGATTATTTTTCACATAGCTTTGAAAAATATGTATATTAATTAGCTTTGCAGGTTTACAGTACCACAATTCTTACATCACAAAGCGTTTATATGAAAATAAAGTAAATTAATCAACTTCAGTTTTGCATACAAAACTTTTCAATTAACAAATACAAACGAATAAATCAAAGATATACCATTTGCATGTAAACTAAAATTAAGTTTAAACTTAACCCATTAACGACCAAACATGAAACATGCGTTTATTTTATCTAATTTTTTTTCTAATATACTCTCATGTCTTTGGCACTAAAAAAACAAAGTTACTAAAAATTTCGTAATAAAATAATAATCTAAGTTATGTACTTTTTGTGAGAAAACATGACGTCGTTAACACCTTTTTGATTTGATTATTTTTGTTACCCTAAGCAGACTCCAAGCACCTTTTTTTGTATTTCTTTTTCTTCTTTCTTTGTGCGTTTACTAACCAAAATTGTATTCTCGTTAGAAATTTTAATTTGCATGCAAATTTGTTGGTCGTCCATAACGACATACACATACACACACACACAAAAACATACTTAGATTGGATATCGGATTTTGTCTATCGAATTGATTGGTTGTTGGTTGGACTGAACCGCCTATTTAAAAACTTTTGTTTTTTGGCTTGATATGATTGCGGTCGATTGGAGAAACCGGTTAAGTTTAACAACTCAATCAATGATTGACAGAAAAACTAAGAAAAAAATATTGAATTGAAATGTATGAAGAGAATTATTTAGTAGATTTCAAGAACAGATTTTAAAATTTGTTCGTTTGTAAAAAAAGGATTTATTTGAATGTCAAAGTATGAAAGTTCATCCCTTTTGTATGTATGTGTAGTTTCTTTTTTTTAAATTTCGTTTGTGCAAAAGCGCTGTAATTGAAGGATAAAGCACTACGAGTTAAGTCGCAATTAATTAAAATTGCAACTTAATCCTTTGACCACCAACGCCGGAAAGCAATGTACGATATGATCAGCAATTCTCACACATAAAAGCCAACATATCACAAAGCCAATTGAGGCGTCAACACATCCTCAGATTGCCACCAGGTACTAGAGTTGTACAAATATACTCGAATATGTGACACATTTGAATGTTTGGGAACTAACATTAGGGTGTGCTAACATTTTTTGTAGATTAAGAAACACTATGGTCAAATTAAATTTTTTTCGATTGGTTATAGGTGTGTTATCGACGAGATGTAGACGATTTATCGATTTGTTATCGAAGTATTGTAAATTTGCTTCCGATAACTGAGTTACCGCATTTTTATCAACGAGTTATAGGTTTGTTATCAAAAGTAATCGATTTGTTATCGAAAAAATAGCGCTTATTAATCGAAAAGTTATCGCTATCTTACTAAACAGTTATCGACTAGGTATCAATTTGCTATCAATGAAAGTAATGAATATTTTATAGAAAAGTTATAGCTTTATTATCAAAAACTTAGCGATAAGTTAGCGAAGGGTTATCAAAACGTTATCAGGTTGTTATTAATTATATATTGGTTTTATCATTGGCTTGTTATCGATTTGTTATCGAGAAGTAATCTATTTATTTTCGAAAAATTATCAAAATGCTATCGATTTCAAAATGCACCGGTTTTAAAAGAGCAACCGTTAGAAAAATATAGCTGATTTGCATAAAACTTTTGTTGGATACCTTATTTTACAAATATCTATTTTCATTTACTCCTTAAAATGTGAATGTATGTTTCTGCGCCACCACCCCTACCATTGATTATATACCACACATATTATCCTACCCACCGTATATTGTGGGTACCCACCTGGCTATGAGGTTGTGTGTCGCCTTTTTGGTTTGTCCATTTCGATGACGACAACCGCCATTCGTATTAGTACCATGCGAAATTAATTGATTGCCATAAGCGGTAAACATGAATTTCCTTTGAATTCGTTTGCCAAACGGTGAAGCGGAAATTGGAAAATGTTTAAATTAAGTTGAGGCATTTCAAATCTGTCAGGCGCTCTTGAAATGAGCGAAATTGGAAAATGATTTAAATGACAAAATTAATTAAACAAAAAGGATAACATAAGTTATTATTGTTGTTGGTGTAGCACTAAGTGCTCAAACTTTATGCTTAGCACACGCTTTTGCACTTTTAACTCCTGTGGGTTGAGGGGGAGAAATTAATTTAATTTATGTCCCAAAATGTCTTCAAATATCTAAACTTCGGCTTCGTTCTGAGGGCGAGTCCTTATTCTGAAATTCTATTATTTATTTTGCATTTTCTATCAAATAGAATAATGTGTACATAAAACCACAACGTTGACAGTAATAAAATTAGTGGTGAATTTTCAACAACTGCCAGCAACAAAATAAACACCTTACAAAATACAAAAACAGTGCAAAATAACAACGTGCAACAAGCGGCATGTGGCAAGCAATATGCACAAACCTTATATTTGTATCTATATTTATTTTTATTGTATCATGTAATCTGGCATTTAATGTGTTTTGGTGTACATATGCATATGTGTATGTATATATATAGTTACTAATACCAGAAATATGTTTGATACATTGTAGGTTTTTTAGTTGTTGTTATCACCTGTATTGCGTGTGACAAGTTGTTTGGAAAATGCTTCACAGTTTTTGTGTGCAGATTTTGTTGTTGGTTTTGTTTGCAAATTTCAAATAACATTGTTGTAGGCGTTTAGCTGACGCCAGCCGCAATGTTGACAAATATAAAATGTTTATGTTTGTAGCTTTTTGTTTTTGTCATATAGATTTAATTGTACGTGGTAGCAATCTGCTGTGCAACGAACTAAATTGTAGAATATATTGTGGCATATAATTTCCAAAATCTATGCAAACATTTTATGAGTATCAAGGAGCATTAGCATTACACACAGGGTAGTTTGTATGTCTCTATATAAGTGGTTTTGTATATGCATAGATAAATATGCGCATTAGATTGATACCTGCTTGGTAGTGATACCCTAAATAGAATATATAATTCAAGCCTGCTTTCAGTCATGTTCCCAATAAACAAGATAATGAAAATCATAAGGACCTCAGAACCAATAATCTTTCGTTGTATTGTTTTAAAAATTTTGGAAATACAATTACAAGTGTACATTAGCAGAATGTTTTATACTATGGGCACCCCGAAATACCTATATCAAAGGTCAATTAACAGACTCCGCCGCATGAAGTGGCGGAGAGGTGCGAGTCGCAACTTGAGTACAAACAGTATATACTGGTTGAATTTTGTATGGAAAGATCACGTTCAATAATGTTCGACTGAAAGCAAAAGAAGACGCCCTCTTTGTGAAGTGGATAGGTTCGGCTGTGTTGTCCAAACTGTGTTGAGAAACTCAAATGACATTGTCCGGTTACCATTTGTTAGATAGTATACCTGGCCAACTCGACATGAAGGATTTGGGTGGTGGACTACACCCAAGCCGTTGGAGCACTAGTAGCGAGTATGTGCCCCGATGTGATCAGTGGAATCATGTGTAATGGTCGCTTGGGCTGCAATATGTCTTTTTGCGTGTACCTATCCCCTTTTGAAATAAAATGTTTCGCATGCGATAAATTGACTTAAGAACTTTATTGCCGCTCTAGGGCATTTAATTGATTACCTCTAGTAAAAACCACAAATTGTCACCTATTGGCTGAAACGTGAACAATAATCGCTTGGATTTTCCAAGGTAAATCTGTCCGAAATTTGCAAATGCTGAAATGCGCCAGAGTTAGTTAAATATGTCTCGTGGGCTAGGAAAATTGCAAAAACTAGCAAAATCAAATCATTCATGTCATTCTGTCTTAGTTTTATTACAATGGTTGAAAAGACGCATTTAAGTGACATTAAACATTTTCTCAAACGAAGTTAGGAAAATGTCAAAAACAGAAGCCAAAAGATAGGAAGTCCGAGGGTATAAAAAAGCCTGAACGGCTACAGTTAGCCTCTCCTTCCTGTTTTTCATCGTACCAGAAATGCTTGGATGAGGCGGGGTGGTAGAAACAAGCACCGATTTCTTCATTTAATTCACTGCGCTAAACTTATTATTTTATTCTTCTCCCTGTTTTTTGGGACTTTTTTTCACTATGACAATTTTAATTTTTGTCACACTGTACAGTAATTTGTTCTGCAAGTGTGCGGTGAATGGAAAACAGCGACTAAAATGCTGCCTATTTCATTTGCGCCTGATGGCGCTTGGATGAGGTGGGGTGGGAAAAACAAGCCCCGGGATCCTTCTAGATTCATAGTCTTCGTTTGTCGCTTTGAAATTAGTGGATGATTCCACTGGATACTACTCAGTTCCAATGGGTACAAATGGTTCGTAACCAAAAAGCTTCCACACCCTCACCTATGTGCAATGGGAAAATGACTTCTAACTGGTCAGTAGGCGATGAGTGTGGGTAGCAATTTCTGCCTATATGGGAGTCACGCCTATTGAAAAAAAAACATGATAATTATTTCCTATCCAAGGAGATTTAAATAAAAATCTCTTACATTAAGAGAAAACAAAACCCATGTGGTTTGCGCGAACTGCCTGAATATCTTTAGTGGAGCTGTCCGTCTGGTACGATGAAAAACTGGAAGGAGAGGCTAACTGTAGCCGTTCAGGCTCTTTTATACCATCGGACTTCCTATCTTTTGGCTTCTGTTTTTTGACATTTTCCTAACTTCGTTTGAGAAAATGTTTAATGTCACTCAAATGCATCTTTTTTGCAATTATTGTAATAAAACTAAGACAGAATGACATGAATGATTTGAGTTTTGCTACTTTTTGCAATTTTCCTAGCCTAAGAGACATATTTAACTAACTCTGGGGCATTTCAGGATTTGCAATTTTCTGACAGATTTACCCTGGAAAAATCCAAGCGATTATTGTTCACGTTTCAGCCAATAGGTGACAATTTGTCGTTTTTATTAGAGGTAATCAATTATATGCCCTTGCAATAAAGTTCTTAAGTCAATTTCTCGCATGCGAAACATTTTATTTCAAAAGGGGATAGGTACACGCAAAAAGACATATTGCAGCCCAAGCGACCATTACACATGGAAGTATCAAATTCGAACACAAAATTAATACCCCACTCTGAACGAGCTTAGTTTTTGAAATAGCGCCGAACACCTTGGACTGCTTCTAACAACCAAGATTAACTGCAAGCTAAACAGATAAGAATATTGGGGTCTGGGGACAGAAATCAAAACATGGGTATCCAAAGTGTTTATTCGACCGAGTTTTATATGCGCAGCATTGGTTTAATGAAACCTGGTCGGAATTAGCTGCATAAGTAACCAGCTACGTAGCGTTCAGCGATCTACCTGTGTGGTGAGCACTAAATGTACATGCATTAAACGTGGTATACAAGTTAACTTATTTCACATTAAGTTTCTAAAAAATATAATTTTCTGGAGCTTAGCTCCTTTATTGGTTCAACTTCAACTTAAGACCGACTTTACAAAATCTGTTATTACTTAAATCTAACTCGCTCTGCTACTCAGCTATGCCGCTGCCTCTGCTGCTGTTTTACTCGCTTAAACGATTTCCATCGCTTGTTGCAGATGGCCTTTTGCTGAATGCGCGCTTCTCAGCAATTGTTGCATTCCCAATTGCTTATTTTCGAGGAGTCATATTTCAGTACGTGACTTTACTTTATTTACATTTCTGTGGAATGTGGTGTCTTCTTGGATTTGCAAACATTGAATAAAACTCTCTTGAATGTATGTCGTGCTAACAGCTCCCTGCTGAGATTCAAACGTCCGCGTGAAGTGCTGCTTTTTTGGAATATTTGATTAAGTCCGTCCATTGCGGCTTCTGTTAGTTCAATAGACCGTTTTTCTCCGGCCCTTTTTTTGGCAGCATTGATTGTATGAGGAATACGATAATAATTATCAGAATTATTGAAAATAGGGTGATGCTAATGGTATGCTTTATTCGACTGGCTGATTCTGCGTAATCTATCTCTTTTATATTGTTTAGGTTTAGCTGCTTTAGCATTTGCAGGGAGAGTATTTCTTAGCTTTTGGTTGATGCCGAAACTGGCTGGAGTATAGCAAGAAGGGGTTTTCTTGAAAGTATCTCCGCATTAGAAAAGCTTTTTCGGTTAATTTTTATTGAAGCGTTATTAAAATGAATTAGGAAAGTACCGTCAAGTGGTAAAAGATCTTCGTTTGACGGTATGTTTCCTCTGAAGTCATTTAGGAACAGGATGTACGGTGATATTTGTTCGACTTCCGGGATATGTTCGCTGTTGGTCACAGTATAATTTGGCAGGCAGCTTTTTAAAAGATTGCTTATGCAGTATTCTTTGCTTAAATCTATTAACCTATTTTTTGGACATATTCGTAAGGAGTTATATGCTCTGCAATCATTTTTAATTCCAAAGGTATTATTTTTGCAACTGAGAATTGAGCTAAACTTTATTCTATTAATTTTTCCATTCTTTTTTACTGCTTTTATTTCTATTACTTTACAAATTTGGTCTTCTACCATGGGTAGACTCATTATATATATTATCAATTTTCCATTAGTTGCTATTTTTATTTCTGCGAATTCTAAAGCTTCGTCCCAAATTAACGATAGGAATATTATCTCTGTCCAAAATTGTTTTTGTAATATTTATTTCTTCATTTGACAATATGTATGAATTAATTATGTTGGCTTTTGCCCAATGTATTGCGTACAAAATATTTACAATTTCTTCTTTCAGAATTTCTAATTTGTATTTTAGTTTTAAAAATAATTCCATCTCTTCTTTTTGCCCTTTTGAACCTCTTTTAATATGTGGTTTGTAATGTTTGTAATTTCATTAATTTTTTCGATTCTAAGCTTTTTGATATGGACCTGGTTATTGTTATTCTCAAGGACAGTGCTCACTTTATTTAATACTATTTCGTGATCTTTGTGGTCCGGACTGCCGGCAATCTATATCCAGGCGATACCCAAGAAATTCAGTGATCTTTTAAATTTTTTCTGTGTTTTTAAGTTACTTATGTGTATTTTTATTTGAGATATTAGGTGGGATAGAAAAGGATAATTTGGGTTTTTGGCTAGGATTTCCGCTTTTGAGTCGATATGACCGAGGACTTCGGCATATTTTTCGATGTCAATTTCATGTATTATCCTGAACGTTCCGGTCTGTAGCTTTGCCAGTCCTTTTTCTATAGTGATTAGTTGTGAATTTGAGTAATCTAGTATTTGAACCCGGCGAGGCATAATTTTATCAGAAGTAGTCTGGAATGAAATGTTTTTGGTCGTTAGTTTCGTATCCTGCTTTTATGTATTATTTGTCTTTTCTCTTTTATGACTGTACTATTCCTATTTTCCCTAACTACTTCCGTACTATATAACTTACTTAACTTAGTTCCTAATCTTCTATTTTTTTTACATAAATTACCTGTCCTGGCAGGTAAGATTTCGCAATCTGTTTTCTCCTGTTGTGATATTCGATGTCTTTACTTTGCTTTTGCGCCACCTTATGCAGATTTTCATGTTTTGTCTTTTCTATGTAATCGGGTATAAATGTAACGTTTCTCCCGAAAAACAAGTCGACTGGCCTTTTTCGTGTCACCGAATGGATTGAGTGGTTATAGTCTGACAACGCCCTTTCCAACAATTCTTCGAAATTTCTATGACCACCATTTTCCTTAATCCAATGCATTAATTCGCTTAAAGTGGAGTGGAATCTTTCGACCTGGCCGTTGGCCTGGCTCTTATACGGTGGAGTAATGTCAACTTCTATTCCGAGCTCGTCTTTCAACATGAATTGGATTGACGTGGAATTCAGTGACTCTTCTAATATTGCCTTCCAGCGTTTCATTTTGCTATTTGCGTTTTTATCACTAAGGACGTACGTTAGAGTTTGCTGATCAGTGATTATTTTTACTTTATTTGTACCGTAATGCCCAAATTATGGCCAACATTTCTTTTTCGTTGGTTGCATAATTCTCTTCAGTCTTTGGTTTGCTAAAATGAACATTTGTGGCCATAAATTAAAACAAGGTGTATTTGTTGTTCCCGACCCGTTTCGACGTTTACCTTACGTCTTCTTCTTTGGGGATATTAATATTAACATTAATAATTATTTGGTTCAAATACTAATACAATTTGTTGCACAACATTATTCACACATTAAATGACATTTTGTCTTCAG
>JARSSU010025170.1:0-28432 GCA_029619165.1 Eurosta solidaginis
CAAGAAACATAATTGTAGTAGGAATAATGAAGACAAACAAAAAACCGCTGTGGTGGCTGAATGGTTATAGCAGCGGCGCCTAAACGTTGCCGATGAAGGAATTTAGCAGTTCCCGAAATGGATCTATACAACGAGCTTTGGCAGTTGTCTAAATTTTTTCTTTCTTCTATTCTAATTTAAAATTTTTTCAATTAAGAAAAAATATATTATAACAATAACAATGATAAAATAATTATTGTTAGGCCTTGAGCTCGATTCAAACTCGCGATCTTACAAATCTGTAGGCCGATATAACAACAAAAATTGGTATTAATATATAGATAATAAAAAATTTATAAAATATTAAAGAAAAAATATTTGATAAAACTTAAAAACAATTTTAAATTAATAAAGTTAACTTCTGTTCACAAATTTTCCGTTTTTCACTCGTCTGAATATCCCAGCAAAGAAAAAGGAAGACAGCCACGCAAAGTAACAGGTTCGCATTACAGGTTTAACGAATACATCCAAAATGCAGCTCATCGGATGTCAGTTGAAAGCACTGTTAAAGGACAGAATTAGAACTAGCACCATTTCTTAATCCGATAATTCTGCGCAGTTTACGAACTAGAGCGATTCGCAGCAGGGATACTAGAGGCAGACTTCTCTACACGACTGCATTGGGTCATCTAAGTAAAATTGGAGAGTTCACTTTTAGCGGAACAAACTGGCTATGAACCAACCACAATAGGCAAACATACAGGCTTCCTTAACCCTATTGAACGAGTGTACTTCTAGAAAAACAACTATAAGGGTCCTAAGTCGCCAGTTGACGTGTTCCCGAAACCTTCCGCTGTAGAAGGTTTCAGGATGACAGGGAAAAGAACTAAACTCTTCATTTACATTGTCGGTGTACAGAGCTGGAGACAAAGCGACTGGGATATATGATTTCCTTTTTTGCGAAATTCGCCCACTAAGTATTTTTATTAAAGTGTATATATCGAAAAGTTAAAGCTAAATATGCAGTATTTCTCATATTTTATTCTAACATCAATCACAAAAAATTTAAGAAGCATTAGTCATGTTTCCGCATTCGCTTCTCACCAGCCTCCCCCACATTATTAACCAACAGCTACAAACCGGCGACAAAACATTCTTTTATTGTGTCAAATGGAAATGCGTTACGCAAAGTGCCATAAGAATCCTAAATAAACTTCATTTATTCATTTTGCTTCATTTCACAAGACGCGCACACAAACAATAACAACACAGTACAACATAATAATAACTTTTTCTTTCAACAGAGTAAACATGGTTCTTTTCATAAAACGAACTTCGTATAGATCAGTTTTGTTAAAGCTACTTATAGTGCAGCTCGTCTGAGTAATTTTTATTTCCACTTAAAGATTTGGGGGCGACAAGGAAGGGTATATTTTGCCAAGTTGTTAAAACTCTGAAAGAGCTGCACCTTTGGTGTCCTAGAAAATATTGCACCTTGTACAACCTTTCATTCCAGCACTTCAACTTCCACGATAAGTGGAACCGGTAAAATGTGAAAAAGCGGTGGATGGAGAAATGGTGGAATTTCCAAGTATTGGTATGAAATGTTACATATCTTATTATAAGCAATGCTCCTTTGGTAGAAAGCTCTTCAGAATATTTCACATGGCCGAAAGATACCTTGTTCAGACAAATTTATCTGTCCGCTGGCACCTTTCAGAAATATACCATGATTGTGTTGTACAGTGTAATTGAATCTGTTATTTGTTGCTGAGTTTAGAGCAGTAAATAACAAAATGACTTGCTATATCATAGGCAGCAGCAAAAGCGCCTACGTTACACACACGCACTGGAGAGCCCACCCCTTAGAACAAAACCCACAAAGAAGACATCCGCGAAATGAGTCCCAGCTGGCATTCAATCAGTCCTTGCTGTGCCACAAACGAGCGCAAGTTTCGCTGTTGTATGCATACATGGATTTGTTGGCAAGTTGGCGCTAGATGAGACAAGGGGCAGTATAAATGAATGAATGAGTAAACGTACAAAAAGATACTCATGGCGGTTTCGCACAAAATAGACCGCTGAGACTTCTGCTTGCGACTCATTTCTTGCTAAATTCTCTCTTCTTCCTTTTTCTATGCTCTTTAAGAAGGAAACTTTCTTTTGTACAGATACTTTCCCTGCTTTCTTTGTATTGTTCCTCATCCCCCATCGTGCCGTTTTAGCAACTGAAAATAACTTATTTGGCAACTCATCAAAATCATTTGTGGCAAAAATTTTATTGTATATTTACAAAAATACTTGCAAAATTCCATTCTCATTCGATGTTACAACCGCTGCCCCGCGCATTTGTCAACAAATATAGGTTGATTGTAATCTGTCGTAAAGGACTCATTCCATCGTCTTATAATCAGTTTTTTTTGTGCTGTGCGCTATAAACTGGAACATCTTGGCCGCATGCAGTCATTTTCTGAACAAAAATCATGTAGACTACAATGACAATCCACTCCTTTGGCGATGGTAGTGATAATAAGGAATTGTTGCTGCTGGCTAATGTTCGCTTGCAGCATACGTGTGGCTTTTTGAAAATTGGCATTAGCGACCACCCGCTGGTCATGAGCTTTAGTTCGAGCCATTGCCTTCCTCAGAACGTTGCTTGCTTCCCACCCTCTGACCCAACATCCTACCACTGCAAGCAGTAATTTATTGTTGTTGTTGATGCTGACTTTTTGGTTTTACAAATTTTATTTCCCATTTTTCTCATATTACTTTTCAGTGCTCATTTCTTTCGCTTTTCTATTTTCAATTGTTATTTATTGATTTTCTGCTTTCTATTGTGATGTCTTTAGCAACAAAAGTATTTATGTATCGTTGGCTATGCTACAATTCGTAATAGGGCATTGTGATACTGAAGATTCTCTTTATATTGTAGGATTTACTAATCAGTGAAAATGTATTGTGCTGTCCTGTTATTATACAACACAAAATAATCAAAACTAGCAATCAGATTGAAATATCTTGTTTGGCTTGGGTTGGGTGCTATTTGAATTCTAATTAGCCATATTTTGAGCTCAACTCGCAATAAAAATCAATACTGGACGTAATTTGTTCTCCCATCTTTAACCTTAGAACACCCGGCAGCCTTATTGACATGCACATAACGGGCAAACGTCACTTCCGCCGGATAAACGCAGCATGTACTTAACGTCATTGAGAAATCTCTGTACGAAGTTTGACCCAATGCTCTAAATGTACAATGAATAAAATGGGCTGCTCTCGGGGGAAAAAACAAACATTTCCTTGTTCAACTGCCGAAACTATACAGCAAAAATATAAATATCTTTTCTTTCCCCAAATATAAGCTTAATTTTGGACTCAAAGTGAAGTCTATGTTGGGATAGGAAAGAAACAAGCTTACCTCTCAAACTAAACATTATAAGGCACATAGGCCTTAACCAATAGTTGAATCATGTGGTCAATTTGCCATAGAAAGTCGACGATTTTTAGCTCATATCCGTGTATTTCACAGGCATTCAAAATGCTTGACCGATCTCAATGAACACTTCGCATTACATTCTTGTGGCGACTCACAGTGTTTCGTGTAGAACAAGCTAGCTGGACAAAAACAAAGTTCTTATTCCAAGAAAAGTGTAATGAGAAATGAAAGAAAACAAACAAAATAACGGGATTTTTGCTTTTTTTTGATATTTTTTCTCATATATATTGAGTAATTGAAGTAAGAAGGCAGGAGTGGCCGCCGTAAAATGCATTGATTAATTTGCAAAATTCTTGTTGAATATTAAGCTTCATATTTCTTTTAAGTGAACACTTTTATATAATTTTTTTGATGGATTCTAAGCTCGAAGGTAAGTAAAAATTTTTAATAGTAATTCTTTCGCAATTAGAGTATTTTCAATATATTTAACATTCCATTATTAAGAAGAAAAGGTATTTTTTCTCTATGTTTTTAACTTTAGGGACAAAAAAGTTACATACATCCGCCGACATCTGGGTCTAAATTTTACATATGTTATAGCCGCAAATATTCTCTAATTGTCGAAAGAAAAAACCATTGCGAATTCTTTGCACATCTATTTTTAATTTTTTTTTGTAGATATAGTTATCTCTACATATAAAATAGGATGTATGTACGTACCAGCTCCGATGAGATATTTGAACCTTTAAAGCTGATCTACAAACAGCAAAACCAATTCCAGGTGCAGGGAACAAACACGTAGCCATAAAACACACAAAAATAAACGCGCAAGGTCAACAAGAGCACAACAAAAGCAAAAAGGCGACAACCTACCGCACCAGTCACCAAGGCATAAAAAACATACAAAGCAATCCTAATGCAGGTATAACCACACAGGAACGCTACACAAAACAACCCCATTTGGTAGCATCTACGCCAATACCTGAATGTAATATAAATACTGCACAACTGATAACAAATCAGAACGATCAACGACACTCAAGATGGCAGCACAACAATCGTCAACTATTCACCCTGTCGGAAAATCAATAACACAAAGCAGTTTAGTTATAACCGTACCAAGAACGGAGTTTTTTGACATTTGGGTTCAACATTCGAAGGAAACCAGATGTAAAGAATTATTGAGTTTTGTTGTACTTAAGTACGATTTAAGCGAAGCAGCCGAGTATTCGATAAAAAGTTTAAGCTTACAAGGATCAGGTTTTATTTAATTTAAATCTATTGTTTTTTCTACTTTGTATGATACTTTACTTTTAAGTTTTTGTAATAAGTAATTTTCACATAACTAACATAATTATTTATATTGTTATTATTATTATTGTAATTAACTTTTACATTCCTCACTGGTACTATAAAATAATTTTGTAAAAGTTTTGGTGCCAGGATAAATACTCAAATAAATACAAAATATGTATTTACATATGTACAGTCACTCACATAAATAAGTAGACACCCCTTTTCGGATAATTCTTACAATTTTCGCTTTCGCAAATTTATTTTAACTAATTTCCCATAAGAAAATTTGTCACGATCTATAACAAAAACTAAATTATATTTAAAAAATGTTTGAAAAATTCGACGAATTTTCATAAAAAGTCTTAATTTTTTTTTCGGAATTTTTTAGAGTATTGAGATTTGTAGTCCATTCAATTTAAGTACAATAAAGTAATATTCTTAAGTCATTTAAATTTTTTTGGATCTATGTCACTTATTCACATTAGATACTGTATATGAAATAAGCAAATGTATGCATATGAAGTAAAATTTTGGAAAAAAATAAAAAAAAGAACATATGCCTGAAAAAAAGGACGTAGTTGTAATAAATGACTGCATATGAAACGGAAAATCTCATAAAATAATTTTGTCCAGCTAGCTTGTTCTACACGAAACACTGTACGACTGGGCAAATCTTCGGCTATATACTCAATAATACTGATCGTAGTTTCTAATGCTAATGATTACAGTAATTTTTTAATCACCCTTATACATTTTTCAAATTTATAATTATAAGTCTAACAACGTATTCCAAATACATAATTCCAACACTAGTGCGTCTTAAATAAATAAATATTAAAAATAAATAAACAAATTTACTAAAATTATATATTCTGACGTAAAATTTTGAAACGCGTACATATACACATATATAGATATGTATTTATATTGATATCCATATATATGTATATGCGCGTGCTACTTACACATAAAACATCATCCCCCTACACTTTCTAGAGAAAACTCGTTGAAGGCTGTGTGATACGAAACCTAAAGATTCAATCCAAACCTCATCATAACAAGTGTTTGTCCCGCTGAAGCCCACGCATCACTATGACCGAATGAATAGCATTGATCCCCATAGATTTTGATGCCAAGCAGGTCGTGTGGGTAGCAAATGTTCTGAATTGTAAACTTATTCATAATATGAGTGCCCAATTCATTTAGAATCTTTTTTTATACTCAGCTGAGCAGAGCTCACAAAGTATATTAACTTTGTTCGCATAACGGTAATCCGTAACGGCATAAACTAATCGAGATAGATATAGACTTCTATATATCAAAATGATCTGGGCGAAAAAAGAAATTTATTTAGCCATGTCCGTCCGTCCGTCTGTAAACACGATAACTTCAGTAAATTTTGAGGTATCTTGATGAAACTTTGTATGTAGGTTCCTGGGCGCTCGTCTCAGATCGCTATTTAAAATGAACGAAATCGGACTACAACCACGCCCACTTTTTCGATATCGAAAATTTCGAAAAACCGAAAAAGTGCGATAAGTCATTACCAAAGACGGATAAAGCGATAAAACTTGGTAGGTGCGTTGACCTTATGACGCAAAATTGAAAATTAGAAACATTTTGGACAATGGGCGTGGCACCGCCCCCTTTTAAAATAAGGTAATTTAAAAGTTTTGCAAGCTGTAATTTCGCAGTCGTTGAAGATATCATGATGAAATTTGGTAGGCACGTTACTCCATATAGTAATATGTCTGCTAAATAAAAATTAGCGAAATCGGATGACGAACACGCCCACTTTTAAAAAAAAATTTTTTAACAAAAAATTTAATATCTTTACAGTATAAAAGTAAATTATGTCAACATTCGACTCCCAGTAATGATATGGTGCAACAAAATACGAAGATAAAAGAAAATTTCAAAATGGGCGTAACTCCGCCCTTTTTCATTTAATTCGTCTAGAATACTTTTAATGCCATAAGTCGAACAAAAATTTACCAATCCTTGTGAAATTTGGTAGGGGCTTGGTTCTAGGACGATAACGGTTTTCTGTGAAAAAGGGCGAAATCGTATGAAGCCACGCCCAGTTTTTATACACAGTCGACCGTCTGTCCTTCCGCTCGGTCGTTAACATGATAACTTGAGCAAAAATCGATATATCTTTACTAAACTTAGTTCACGTACTTATCTGAACTCACTTTACTTGGTATAAAATATGGCCGAAATCCGACTATGACCACGCCCACTTTTCCGATATCGAAAATTACGAAAAATGAAAAAAATGCCATAATTCTGTACCAAATACGAAAAAGGGATGAAACATGGTAATTGGATTGGTTTATTGACGCAAAATATAACTTTAGAAAAAACTTTGTAAAATGGGTGTGACACGTACCATATTAAGTAGAAGAAAATGAAAAAGTTCTGCAGGGCGAAATCAAAAGCCCTTGGAATCTTGTATCTGTTCGTGGTATGACATATATAAATAAATTAGCGGTACCCGACAGAAGATGTTCTGGGTCACCCTGGTCCACATTTTGGTCGATATCTGGAAAACGCCTTCACATATACAACTAAGGGCTACTCCCTTTTAAAACCCTCATTAATTAATTTGATACCCATATCGTACAAACACATTCTAGAGTCACCCCTGGTCCACCCTTATTGCGATATCTCGAAAAGGCGTCCACCTATAGAACTAAGGCCCACTACGTTTTAAATAATCATTAGCACCTTTCATTTGATACACATGTCATACAAACACATTCCAGGGTTACCCTAGGTTCATTTTGCTAAATGGTGATTTTCCCTTATTTTATCTCCAAAGCTCTCAGCTGAGTATGTTATGTTCGGTTACACCCGAACTTAGCCTTCCTTACTTGTTTTTTTAATTTTCGTTGACTCACACAGACACACGACATCTCTTCACACATTTGGGGTAAACTTAACAATTTTCCAATGTGTAGGAAGGGAGCAAATCTCATGGGAGGAATCCATAGAAACGCTTAACTAATATGAATTTAGGCAAGTGTGTTTATTGTTGTATCCTAAACTGAAATTTTTGTTTATGCCAGTCATTGATTTGACAGCTCAAATTCGACAGTTCGAACGCTACTGTAAAACAGAAGAATTCTTGTTTTTTTTCCTTATAGAGAAATGAGTGATTTTCAATGTTCGTTTCAGCAATTACAAGCGAACATAACAATGTATAATGGGCTAAAATGGGTATGAGCGAACTGAGATGGATCACTTGTCATGTAGTTTTCGACACCCAAAGCGAGTACGAAGTGTCTGAAGGGATGATAGATGGGAGTAAAAATATCAAAGTAATTTTATGTTGCTGGTGTAACCTTCTACACTTGACGTAAACAAAAATGCTTACTTTCAATATATGAAATTGTGTCTAACTATATATAAATAGGGAAGTTGAAAATGTTGCGCACTTTTACGGATAAACTATAGTTCTAATATGTAAACAATTATATATGCATCGATAGGTTCTCAAGGAGCAGTACAGGCCAAAAATTTCAAAAAGTTAAATATAGATATCAATTTAAAAAAATAAAAGCTTATAATGACACTACTACAAATGCCAAACACGTATTTAAATTGTGAGTCTGTGGACGAGCACGCTAAGGACGGTACCAGTGTATGCTTTACTTAATATTATGTTGTTGTGTTGAAACCAGCAGGCCTCATTTGTTAAATTTGATTTGGAGATAAACCTGTTTCGGCGTTGTGCCACTTTGCGTTCACGAACGAAGTTATTTAAAGACAAGTACTTTTATGGGTCGAATAACTTGAATATGCACAATTTCGCTATAGATTTAAGGAAACCTGAAGCGAATCGAACTAGCGCAGAACGATTGCATTAGAAGACGGTACTATTTCTACGTCTGCCCCCACGCAGTGCTTTCAACTGACACTTTTAACATTGTGATGTCCTCCGCTTTCCAGACTATTTGAGAACATTCTTAGCTAGATCAGTCAGATGTGGTTCTGAAATAGTAGCTGCCTTTGATTAATTAATTGTTATATATATATCTTAGACTTAAGCACATTTCGTACACTTATGGCTACCAAGTGTCCAGGTCACCAGTTCGGAGGCAGTCATTAAACCTGTAGTGCGAAACTGTCGTTTTGTGTTACTGTCTCCCACATTTGGTCCAGGAAACTTACAAAGTACGGACGCAGCTTATAAAATTTTAATTTAAGAACAAGCTAAGACAATTTCTAGTGTTTTACCTACTTATTGCTCACTTGTTTACACATTTATTTCGTTAAGCTGAATGCAAGTGCAAAAATTTTCATATATGACAGCTCTTTATCAGCAGCTTTCATTTAAATTAGAATGCTAGAAAAATGCGGTAATAAACAATTTTATTGAAAAAATATGTGTGTACTGGGCTCGAAATATCGATTTCATTTTTTGTGAATTTTATAATTCCGCCTAGTTTTAAATGCAAAAATTACGTACCTTCATAGTACCTATTCCCTATATACCAAAAGCGCGTATTCAGATGCATATAAATCAAAATGCAATAACAAGTGCATGCGTTAACCCTTTAGTGACTTCTAGTACAATATGTCCCAGCTTCATTCAAATATTTTTATTTATTTATGAAAACTTCCATCTAAGCTACGCAGTACAAATTCTTCGTTTCATTAATCCCCATACTATATATGCTTTGTTCTAAATTTAGTCCATCTGAATACTTGTTACATTGAAATATGTAATTGGTTAATATATATGTCCCGGGGTAATGAAAGCACTGCCTAATTTTTCAAGTATTCAGAAAAAAAATTTTTTTTCAACTATTATTCTCACATTTTAAAAATAGATGTCAAATATCTTTTTGGAAAATTGAGATAAAACTACGGTGCAAAAGGGTTAAGGCAAACTTATTTATGTAAATGCAAAGCAAGGTCATTGAAGATCAACGTTCCAAACGTCGCTCATAAGGTTTCCCTTTCCGAGCCGTCAACAGCTCGATTTGATTGGAATGACCGAAGTGCAGCTCACTCTTGATTGCTTTCATGTTTGCGATAAAAACGTATACTTATTATCGTTGTTATTGCATATTTTATTTTGAATTGTTATTTTTATTTACTTAAAAGCTCTTTTTTTCTTCATCTACAATTTCAAAACTTTTTAAATTTAAACTTTTCTGGCGCTATTTTATTTATTCGCTAAAGTTTTCTAGTAAAATAATTTTTTATTTTTTTGTTTTAAAATGACGATTACTGTAATCCCCAAATTCCATTAAAAGATTATGTTGCAATTATTATTGAAATTCGCTCTTTCCTGCAAAATATTCCAATCACAAAAATATAAAATTTGACGGCGGCTAGCGATATTCACACATACAATTGTTTGGATTTATTTAATCATTGCAAAAATAAAATCAAACCAAACAAAAAAAAAGATTATTCGATTACTTTCCCCAAAGTAAATAAAAAGTAGCTAAAATGCATACGAATCAATTTGATTAGAGCAAATAATTCCACCAGTAAATAGTAAAAACAAGCATGGTTGTATTAGGGTGGGTCAAACCCGAATTCGAATTTGAGGAGATTGAACTTTTGATGTTATGGTCAGCAGAATAAAATTTCTTGGACGAATATTTGGGTTGCTTTAATAAATTTCGGAAGGTTTATAGCTTATTTAATACTTCTTTAAAGGTGAAGGTAAATTTTCTTCGCGCCGACATTCACGACAGTATTCTGATAGTATGCTAGCGAAAGGCTAAAAAGTAACGTTTCGAGTACGTTTCCTAACAAATTGTTTCCAAGTATCTCCCAAATTTTGGATAGAGCTTCACCTTTCTCTGCAATTTGTAGCATCACAAGGTTCAGAGAACTGAACTTTTTATAGATTTTGGGATTTTTTTATTAAATTGTGTACTGAAAATTGCAAATTGTTTCATGCCGTTTTTTAAGACAAAATTTTAGAAATCCTTGCCAATAAACCAAGTTTTGAGTACAGAAACATTTTTAAAATTGCTAGCCTTTACATTTAGAACATATGTAAGTTTAGTTGCATTTCGAATGCTAAATGGAATATCACCCTACCACGGCTACGGTTTAAGGACCTCACATATACTGAATGTGTCCCTAAAGTTCCTAGAGGTTTGCTCAATGACCAAACCCTATCAGAAACCAGGCCTACTGTTATTAAAATAACTCTGTCCTCTTGGCAAAAACTACAAGCTTTCAAAATTCTATGCTATTTGCTGCTTCAAGATCCAATGACTGTGCCATTCCTCATATCTTGATTCTGGCGAGCGCAGGGTACGAGCACAAAATACGCACCTGCTGATAGCATCTGCTATCACTGACTAGGTCTAATTTAAAAGCATGTGACGCCAGAAGGCAGTGTGAAGAATACCCATCATGAGCCTAATGTCCATATTCTTTTTTCGTTAAAATAAAACTTTGTTAGCTTAAGTTGTAAGGCCTGCACAAGATCTTCGATAGTAAAAAACACCCTATCTCAGAAAAATTTTGAAAAAAGCCCTATTGCAGAATTTATTTCAGAAAATCTTAAGTCAAAGTGTAGTGAATTTTAGCACAAAAACTTTTTGAAACAAATTCTGAGATAGGACGTTTTTTGATAAGTGCGTTCTTCAAAGTTCTCTGATAGAGCGTTTTCGAAACGACAGCCAAGATAAGGTGATACTCCACACAGTAGTCCATTTGGGAGTGCTCGTCACAATATCAAAAAGTACAAACATGTGGATCACCCTAATGCATATATTGTACATTCGTTCAATGAATGCTGTGTAATCATTTTCCAATTGGAAATACATATATGTATATAAGTAAGCAGCTAAATATAGTATACCGTTCGCTTTTGCGTAGTATAACCTCACTTCCCCGTTACCCCGGCATCTAATTTCACCGAACTTTTTGCGTTAACTAAAATTAAATTTTTATGAGCATAAATGTATGAATATTTTCCACTCACCTTCAATACAAACGACGTGATCGCGTATTTGTTGGGCGATCTGTGCATCGGCGATTGGCAGCAAATCGATTAGATCGTAAATTGCATAAATCGATGGATGTACGCTCTCGAAACGTTGTATTTCCTGACGTATGGCCAACGAATTGCTAATCAAGGGTTGAGGCTGCGGCGGCTGCGATTGCTGTGAATGTTGGTGTTGTGCTGGCAACATTGGTAACGGAGGTTGCGGTTGTGGCAACAGCGATGGATGATGATGCGGCACCGGTGGTGGTGGCGGCAAATGGTGATGATGATGCCGCGATACAGGTGGCGGTGTTTGATGTTGATAATTATTCATTATACAATAAATATGATTTACGTTCACAAAACCGCACACACACACTCACAGAAAATAAATCCACAGTAATTGAAGTGATGCAGAGAATTACCTAAACACTTTTTTGTGGAATACCACAGAAATTTGTATGGTTTGTTTTACCACTGTTTGATTGTTGTTGTTGTAATGACATTAAATTGATCTTTTTATACATTGGCTTTGTATGTATGTATGTATGTAGCTCGGTTTTACATTTTATTTCTTTACTAATTTATAAAAATATTTCTCCGTTTGCATGAAATTTAATTTTTTAGTGAATATTTCGCACTTTGCACAATATTTTGGGGCTAGAAATTTTTAATTTATATCATTTTAGTTGGGTTAAGTTTTGTCGCAGCGGAATTTTTGTGTTTAGCTGTTAAGCAGAATTTGATTTTGGGAGTATAGATTTTGCTTTATTCACACCTTCAACGTTGCACTTTTATACATTTTCTTGCATTTTTGTTTAATTAAATTTTTTATTAAGTTAAGTAGCTACAATTATTTTTTGTAGATTTATACACAGCAAAAGTCGATATACATACATAGGTACATTTATTTTTTATCATTCTTTAGATTTAAATCTATGTATCTGTTTCTGAGAAGCTCAAGCTCTCCACTCATTCTCTACTTTATTTCCAATTTCTTTTTATATAAGATTAATTAATGTTGGAATTCTTAATCCATTTTAACACTTATGTAAGCCTGAAATGCAAATAATTAATAAGAAAACTATACTAAAAAATTAAAAGAAAAAAATTAAGAACGCAAGCTTTTGGAGCTGTAAACCAAAATTTTGATCATGCTAAACTTAAAATTTTTTTCGTATGGCAAGATTTCGCAAGATGCACTTTAATGGCTCACACTATTTGTGTCACTATTTTTTCTAACTAGAGAAGAGTCCGCCAACATCTCTATGTCTAGAAAAAAGTACCCGCTATCTCTAGTTTGTTGGTAATTATCGAAGGGAAAAATTTATATTCGAAATCTACATATTTAATTACTGATAAGGAGTTAAGATCGAAAATGAATAGAGTATATTTGTATGCAAACTTGGTTTAACAAATTTAAAATATTCAGGTAAGGGAATCAAAGATAACCCTGAAACAAAAGTGAGCCTACACTTAGTTTTGTACATACTTGTATTATACGGAATGTACGTATTTATGCCAATAACTGGGGTGGGTAGTAGCAGCGCTAAAGTTTTTTTCCACTTGATGTTATCAACGCCGAGTAGAAAAACAGTGGGGAGTTTCTCTGATCCAAACCGCAGTCAGCCGTTGTGTACACCGTATGAGTGAGAAGCGGCGAAGGAATTTTTAGATTTTTGTATCAGGCATCATAAAAAGCGTTTACACGATCGTTCTAACTGTCTGGACAAATTAACCATGTGTTTTGGGTTATGCGCACGTATAAACGTAGTAATAGAGGTAATCTAATGCACTCAAGAGTCAATTTTGGATCCGAAAAATATTAAATCTTATTACGACAATGGAAACAATTTAAATTCCAAGCTTTCTTATCTACTGAAACATAAGGATTCTTTGGAATTAAATGATTGATTTTGTTTGCAGCAGAACGTTTCTTTTTTTAAAGTCTGTCTTTCATGTAAAGCAGCGCTACTGACGATATCGCTTTATAACTCCAGCGCATCATAAAAAGCGTTTACACGATCGTTCTTCTGTTTCTTTCCACCTTTGTCATACCTGAGAAATGGAAAATAGCCAAGGTGGTCCCGCTACTAAAGCCTGGGAAACCAGCCAACATAGTCGAGTCGTATCGTCCGATATATCTCCTATCGCCAGTGGCAAAGACGCTTGAACCCATTTTGCTCCCTTATTTCCAAGCAAATTTGCAGCTAGCCCCTCATCAGCATGGCTTCAGAAAACTCCATAGCACTACCACCGCGCTAAATGCCATTAGCACCCAGATAAATTGCGGTTTAAATCAATACCCCCACCATAGAACAGTACTCGTAGCGCTAAACCTATCAAAAGCTTTTGATACAGTCAACCATGGCTCGTTACTGCAGGACCTGGAAGGGTCTACCCTTCCCCCATGCCTTAAAAGGTGGACCGCAAATTATCTGGGTGGTCGGCAGGCATCGGTGCAATTTAGAAACGAAACATCAAAACCAAGGAGAATTAAACAGGGGGTTCCACAGGGTGGTGTCCTATCCCCACTTTTGTTTAATTTCTACATATCTAAGCTACCTTCACCACCGGAAGGAGACACAATCGTTTCCTACGCCGATGACTGAACAATAATGGCCACAGGCCCAGGCCCAAAGATCGATGCGTTATGCAATAAAATAAACGGCTACCTCCCTGACCTCTCCAGTTTTTACGCCTCGCGAAACCTGGCGTTATCACCGACTAAATCTTCCGCGACCTTATTTACAACATGGACGCCCCAAATGTCGACCATTTTGAACATCCACGTGGATGGCACTACGCTACCGACTGTCCGACACCCTAAAATCTTGGGTGTGACCTTTGATCAGGATCTACATTTTGGTGAGCACGCAGCCGCAATTGTTCCGAGAATTCAGAGCCGTAAAAAAATCCTCAAATCCCTCGCTGGCAGTACTTGGGGAAAAGATAAAGAAACGCTCATGACTACATACAAAGCAATTAGCCAGCCGATTACGTGCTACGCGTCACCCATATGGTCGCCAAGCCTAAAAATCACCCACTGGAAGAAACTACAGGCCTGCCAAAATACTGCTCTCAGAATCCCCACGGGCTGTCTTCTTATGTCCCCAGAACACCATCTGCATAATGAGGCGAGAATACTCCCCATCAGGGAGAGAAATGAGATGCTGACCAAACAGTTCCTGTTGAATACCCAGAAACCTGGGCATCCCAACAGACATCTGATTGATGAACCAGCACCGCCTAGGGGCTTAAGGAGTCATCTCCGTAAGCATTTTGAGGAAATACGGCACCTGAGAACCCAGCCGTATGAAGTGAAAAAACACAAGCAGGTCCTTGGTGAACTCCATAAACAGGCGTCGGACCTTTATGCCGGGAATTGCCCGGTGAATCCAGTGCTTAACGAAAATTATCCAAAACTTGCGGAAGAGGAACGCATACTCCCCAGGGAAACGCGTGTCACTCTTGCTCAACTTCGTTCTGGATACTGTAACAAGTTAAACTCTTACCTATCCAGAATCAACCCCGACATACAAAATGTATGCCCCGCTTGCAATGTGTCCCCACATGACACCAACCATCTCTTCAATTGTAATGTGGAACCAACGCCTCTAACACCCCTTTCCTTATGGTCCACCCCTGTTGAAACGGCAAGTTTCCTTGGACTCCCGTTAGAGGATATTGATGACAATTTGTGATCGGTCGCGGCTATTAGGTGGGGCGAGCATTGCTACAACAACAACAACGATCGTTCTAACTGTCTGGACAAATTAACCATGTGTTTTGGGTTATGCGCACGTATAAACGTAGTAATAGAGGTAATCTAATGCACTCAAGAGTCAATTTTGGATCCGAAAAATATTAAATCTAATTACGACAATGGAAACAATTTAAATTCCAAGCTTTCTTATCTACTGAAACATAAGGATTCTTTGGAATTAAATGATTGATTTTGTTTGCAGCAGAACGTTTCTTTTTTTAAAGTCTGTCTTTCATGTAAAGCAGCGCTACTGACGATATCGCTTTATAATTCCAGCGCTTTCAGTTTTTTATTTAACTCCTTCTAGTTCGCTTGCCATTTATAAGTTACTTAATTAAGCTGCCGTTTATCGAAATTACTTGTCTTGAACTGCTCTTAGTGTATGTATGTGGATGACAATTCACCGTGTGATATGACAGTTATTTCATCTGCTATAAACAAAGCACCTGGTTTACTTTGATCTATCAAACGTTGGGCCCAAAAGATTGATGACTATTATCTCACAAAGATCCTTTACACCTGTTCGTGTGTCTTGTTTCTGAGTATTGTTCATGTGTTTGAATTCCAAGCTATTAAAATCATATAAATCGGATTGAATGACTCCCCCAGCGGGTTAGGTGGTCAGAAAATACCCGCGGTAGGTATGCCTGTCGTAAGAGGCGACTAAAAACCAGATTCAAAGGGCTGTGTACCGCAACCCTTCAGGTTGCCAGCGCAATATACAGCTTCTCCAAATCCTGTTTCCCTAACCGACGAGGCTCTGGCAACACCAAGCTCTTCATAGAACTTGGGGGTACATCGTTACCGAGATGGTAGGGCTAGTACATTAGTGGTGCCGTGTTACCGGAGCGTACCGGATCTGTATCCGGCAAAGGACCATCACATCGATAACACTCCCCAAAGCCTTCGGGAGCAACCTTATCGCTACAACAACAACAACAACAACTCCACAAACAGTTTTTGATTTTTGCGTCTGCATTTGCCTGCCATTTTTTAACTGTTATTTTTGATCAGTTTTTGAATTTAATATGTCGCCACTTTGAGGTGATCGTTATTGTAATATATTCGTAACCTCACTAGCCTTTCTGATTAATACGGGTAGATTTCGGTCATTAATTTCTTGCAATAGCCTTCTCCTTTGTGTTAATTATTAATTAAGTAGGTTTTTCGTTTTCTTAGTTTGTATTTCTTGCACTTGAGATTCAGCCGTCAAAGATATTCTAGATTCATAGAAAATCCATCCTTTTGTCCTCAATATCTTGCCCTTTTTGCAGTAAATTCAAAGATCAATAATTTTATTTTAAGCTTGTGTAATTTGCCAAAAGTCCAATATTTTTAAAAATATTCTTTAATTCATAAAGAAATTCACACAATGCGAATGAAAATCCTAAAATATGACATCGGCGCGCAAATTTTCTGCTGTCTATTTTCTTCTTTTTTTCTCTCGTATTTTTAAAGATGCTTATTTTTTTTTACATGTCGTTGGCGGCCGCCAACCACACAGGGGATCCCGAGCTCAAATACCGGGCAAAGTGACATCACAAATTTAGAAGCTTGGCCTAAAAACTCATCGGAGGTTATGACGCCTTGTATTTATTTATTTGTTTACTTGTTGTTGGCAGTCTAATTGCCATTTTTATTTGCTCCTCAAAATTTGTTTTTTCCTCACATTTATAATTGTTGTTATTGCTGTTGCTTCTTTTCATTGCCGCTGTTTGTACTTGTAGGCACGGATGCTTCTAAGTGTTGGAATTTTTTATATTTAGGTATGTGGGATTGTTGGTTTGTTGGTAGGCAATGTTTTATATGCCTAGGTATTTATGTATGTACTTCTTTTGGGCTGATATCGTGAAGGTTTTTCTATCTGCATTATTTCCTTCAATGGCTGGATGTTCATTGTATTTAAAAGGAAGTAAATTGTGAAATGGGCACAAAAGGATGTTGTTTACAGATTTTTATCATGCGGGCAACCTTACAAAATGTATTCCTGTACATATCGATAAATAGAAGCCATCATTATATTAAATCAAGGCTTTTTATTACAAATAGTTTTCCTACTTTATAACTCACTAAGACTGTATGGGTAATTAAATTAATTCATGAAATATGTTTGCTGTTCTCCGTTTATGACACTTGTGACATCACTTCTAGCGCTATTTGATGGGGCTTCTACCAAATATATATGTAGACAAAACGTTGTCAGAAAACACAATTGGACTTGCTTTGGAGTGAAGCAACAGCAATGGCGCAACACGCAAAAAAATTGGAGCACTGTAATTGCACTTGCTGAGCTAAAACTTTGGCTACTGAAAAAACGCACACAAATTAGAGAACTTGTTAAATTATTTTTAAGAAAAACTATTACACAAAAATTTGCAGCTCAAAGTTTATAAAAGTATCTACACAACACGATATTTTATTTTTTGATACCGACAAATCAACAAAACAAGTAAAAAGCACTAAAAACACATTAAAGTTAAATACACCCGTTTACACCGTAACGAACTTAAACACGTCAAAGAATACACTGACAAGAGCAAATCGCAAAAATATAAAGCAGACCTGAGTAGACTGCTGTCCGACAGCAGTTTTTTTTTGGTCGCTCGTTTCTGTGCATGGGTTAGTTGATTAAGTGGAGTTGGGGCAACCGAATTTGGATACAAAGCAATGGTGGATGTTTTTAATGCGTGCATGTGCTGTGTGTGATAAAATGCAACGGCTGAACAAAATAAATAAGAAATAACAAAACAAAAGAAATGTCAAAATTTGACAATTTCTCAGATATGACGTCCGTTCAGCGCACAGCGCTAATATTTATCAAAGCGGGGAGTAGCTGTACTGCGGCGCAGGGCTACATAAATTGCTGCGACAAAAATAATGAATTTTTTATACTAAGCTGAGCAGACCTCACAGAGTATATTAACTTTGTTCGCATAACGGTAATCCGTAACGGCATAAACTAATCGAGATAGATATAGACTTCTATATATCAAAATGATCTGGGCGAAAAAAGAAATTCATTTAGCCATGTCCGTCCGTCTGTAAACACGATAACATGAGTAAATTTTGAGGTATCTTGATGAAATTGGGTGTGTAGGTTCCTGGGGCGCTCATCTCAGATCGCTATTCAAAATGAACGAAATCGGACTACAAACACGCCCACTTTTTCGATATCATTACCAAAGACGGATAAAGCGATAAAACTTGGTAGGTGCGTTGCCCTTATGACGCAAAATAGAAAATTAGTAAACTTTTGGACAATGGGCGTGGCACGGCCCACTTTTAAAAGAAGCTGTAATTTCGCAGGCGTTGAAGATATCATGATGAAGTTTGGCAGGCACGTTACTCCTATTACTATATGTATGCTAAATAAAAATTAGCAACATCGGATGACGAACACGCCCACTTTAAAAAAAAATAAATTTTTAATCCAAATTTTAACAAAAAATTTAAAACCTTTACAGTATATAAGTAAATTATGTCAACATTCAACTCCAGTAATGATGTGGTGCTCCGCCCTTTTTCATTTAATTCGTCTAGAATACTTTTAAGGCCATAAGTCGAACAAAAATTTACCAATACTTGTGAAATTTGGTAGGTATATAGATTCTATGACAATAACTGTTTTCTGTGAAAATGGGCGAAATCGGTTGAAGCCACGCCTAGTTTTTATACACAGTCAACCGGCTGTCCTTCCGCTCAGCCATTAACACGATAACTTTAACAAAAAACGATATATCTAAACTAAACTTAGTTCATGTACTTAACTGAAGTGACTTTATCTTGGTATAAAATATGGCCGAAATCCGACTATGACCACGCCCACTTTTCCGATATCGAAAATTACGAGAAATGAGCCAAAATGCCATAATTCTGTACCAAATATGAAAAAAGAGATGAAACATGGTAATTGGACTGCTTTATTGACGCAAAATATAACTTTAGAAAAAACTTTGTAAAATGGGTGTGACACCTACCATATTAAGTAGAAGAAAATGAAAAAGTTCTGCAGGGCGAAATCAAAAGCCCTTGGAATATTGGCAGGAATACTGTTCGTGGTATGACATATATAAATAAATTAGCGGTACCCGACAGAAGATGTTCTGGGTCACCCTGGTCCACAATTTGGTCGATATCTCCAAAACGCCTTCACATATACAACTAAGGGCTACTTCCTTTTAAAACCCTCATTAATACTTTTAATTTGATACCTATATCGTACAACACATTCTAGAGTCGCCCCTGGTCCACCCTTATTGCTATATCTCGAAAGGCGTCCACCTATGGAACTAAGGCCCACTACGTTTTAAATAATCATTAACACCTTTCATTTGATACACATGTTATACAAACACATTCCAGGGTTACCCTAGGTTCAATTTGCTAAATGGTGATTTTCCCTTATTTTGTCTCCAAAGCTCTCAGCTGAGTATGTAATGTTCGGTTACACCCGAACTTAGCCTTCCTTACTTGTTTTAGTTTCCAATACGAAACAACTGTTGTTCTGTATTAACATCTTAATATCTACATATCTACTCTCTTTCCTAACGCTTGCCAGAATTTTATTTGTCAGCTTACCGTGTGTGAAAGAAAGCAGATACTTTTCCCCTTCCGATTCTTCTCCGCACTAACCAGGAGGGTGTCAGATACCTCGAAACAGGCTGGGATGGCTCTTATTGAAAATGTTTGACAACGGAAATAATTTCGTTGATAACAAAGAGGATAGATATCTATCCTCTTTGTTGATAAGCGCAATACAAAGCTTTATAGCTTAAAGGCTTCCGCAACCCAATTGTTACAAATATGAATGTATCAGTCAAAGAGTGGGCTTTTTTATCTCGCTGCACAGAGTGCCTAGCAGAGTTCTTTCTTACATATAGACAAGGCGATTCCATACCAGGTGGTGGCAAAGCGAATTCGACCAATTCGCCGTGCAGAAGAATGTCAGGTCAAAAGAAAATTTTAATTGATTTCGATTAACTGTAATATTAAAGTACAAGGCGCCTAATGGAAAATAATCAAGAAGAAGCAATCAGCAGTTGGGTACTTAATTCGCCTTGTCCAATTAAAATGTTCTTTTGACCTGACATTCTTCTGCACGGCGAATTAGTTGAATTCGCTTTGCCCCACCTGGCATGGATGCGCCTTGGCCTTGCATATAGGTCTGACATCTTCGGTATGTGTCGCTGTCATTAAATTTTTATAAACAAAGGCAAAGCCAAAACAAAATAAAAGGAAAAAAGCATGGAAATTGGACTTTTTCTGCATTCTCAGAATTAACAAAACTTTAAAATGTTAATTTAAGTTAAACTGAGAATGGAAAAGCCAAACATATTTTTCTCGACTGGAAGGCACTTAGATTGTATGGGAAAAAAAAAGAACTAAATGAGTAGGCAGTTCATTCAATTCAAAGAGTTATCATCAGAATTTGTTCCGAATCAACATTTGTATGTACCTCGAATATACATATTTAATTGAATTAATCGAATTTAATATCAGTCGCGTTCGAACAGCAGTGTACTGCGCTACCCTCTTACGGAGAAACAATCATTAAAACTTCGAGCCATGAAAAGCCAGACTATTTTTAGATTGCAAAATGTATTGCTGCTTCCGACACTGGCCCTGTTTGCACTGGTAAGTTTATCACCGGCACCCTAAAGATTTGATAATTGTTTAATGAACATTTGCAGCCCGTGCGTATACTTTGTGCTAATTCTGTTGCTTCATTAAGCAGCAACTCTGTAAACTCAGAGGCACAAGCATTCTTTACACGCGAAAACGAATTACTACGTCAACGTCGGCGCAATGAGTTCCTCACTTCTTATATATATAATACGAATGTGACTGAGGAAAATCGGAAGACTATGATTGCTGTGGCCACGGAAAATGCCGCTGTTAACAAGGAGGTGGCAAAAAAAGTTGTAGCTTTAGGATATGTAGAATCCAAAGATGAAGATATAAAGCGACAAGCCAACATACTTGGAGATTTGGGTATAGATGCCCTGCCAGAAAATGATTATAAGAAATTGCTGAATGCTATTAGTTCAATGCAATCAAATTATGCCACTGTGATTATTTGCCCATACAAAAAGGATATAACTTGTGCGTTGCAGTTGGAACCACATGCACAGGAGCGTTTTTCAAACAGCCGCGATCCAAGGGAATTAAGACATTATTGGCGTGAGTGGCATGATAAAGCGGGTACCCCAATGCGCGAAAATTTCAAAACTTATGTTAAACTGACTCGCAAGGCAGCGCGTTTGAATGGTGAGTTTGTTTCCAGTATAGTAATGCTATTTCGATTCCCTTTTGCTTTTACAATCTATTGATAACGAAAACGAGCACTGGTTATGTATATACTTTTTGTAATTATACCTGACAATTGAACTTTAATTTGCTAATTTACTGAGTGGTAAAGCCCACAGACCGCAGTACTAATACAATTACAAAGGTGTAAGTCGAGAATATCCTCATGGGAGATACAAACCACTTTTACAGAATACCAAAACTTTGAGGTATAAAAATGAGCTTCTCCAATAGCAGTGTTCACGTAATCTACGTTTTGTGTCCACGTTAAAGATAAAATATTTACACTTAATGCTATATAGCGATAATGAGCCTTATCGTAACAATTCTAGGTGTATATAATAAAGGTTCTAGTAAGACTGCAGGCAGCGGCACAGCCTTATCGTTCTACAGTTGTGTCGTGAGAGAAAAAACCCGTAACCTGCCCATCCGTTGTAATTAAAAGTTGTTTTTTTTTAATTTTTTCAGGCTACTCATCTTACGCTGATTATTGGTTACACTTATATGAAGATCTCGATTTTGAAGCAAATTTGGACAAAGTTTATAAAGCCATATTACCCTTCTATCGTGAATTGCATGGTTATGTTCGTTATCGTTTACGTGCTTACTACGGCGATGACATCGTGGCAGAAAACGGCAACATACCCATCCATCTCTTGGGGAATATGTGGGGTCAATCATGGGAAAATGCTCTGTCTCTATTCACACCGTACCCCGAAAAGCCATTTGTTGAAGTGACAGGCGAAATGCAGAAACAGAATTATACCGTCCAAAAAATGTTTGAATTAGGTGACCAATTTTTTCAATCGCTCGGTATGCATCCACTACCTGAAAGCTTTTGGGATTTAAGTCTTCTGACACGTCCAAATGATCGCGAAGTAATATGTCATGCTTCTGCGTGGGATTTGTATCAAAATAGCGATGTACGCATCAAAATGTGTACAGAAGTTAATAGTCATTACTTGTATGTTGTACATCATGAGCTTGGCCATATCCAATACTATTTGCAATATGAGAATCAACCGACTGTGTATCGTGGAGCACCAAATCCGGGTTTTCATGAAGCTGTTGGTGATGTTATTGCGCTTTCAGTAAGCACACCTAAACATCTTAGGTCGATTGGACTAGCGCACATTGAACAGTTGGACGAAAAAAGTCGCATCAATGAGCTGTTTAAAACTGTAATTTTTCAAGTTCATCAAAATTACTTGTTAATTGATTTATATTACCTACTTTTAGGCGATGAAAAAAATTGTATTCCTACCTTTTGCATACACAATGGATAAATACCGCTATGCCGTGTTTCGTGGCGAAGTTGAAGAATCTAAATGGAATTGCGCCTTTTGGCAAATGCGCTCTGAATTTTCCGGTCTTGAACCGCCCGTACGTCGCACAGATAATGATTTTGATCCACCTGCTAAATATCATATCTCTGCTGATGTTGAATACTTGCGTTACTTTGCCGCGCACATATTCCAATTTCAATTTTTGAAAGCGATGTGCATCAAATCGGGTCAATATGTAAAGGGAGATCCTGGAAAGCCATTGGACAATTGTGATATTTATAATAGCAAAGAAGCAGGTGCGGCTTTCAGGTAACATATATTTGACTTTATAGAAAATTTCAAGCGATAGGTACATAAAACCAGAACTACCAAGAGGTGTATACGCCGCCTCAAAATATCTAACTCAATAATAAGTTCCAGACTTATAAGTGGGACTCTGGTCCCAATCGTTTGAGAGCACATCTTTCTTGGTTGACATTTGTAATATTCAAAACTTATCTATTCACATAGCAAATTCTTATCGGCTGGTGGTTCAATACATTGGAAGCAAGTATTAAAAGAGTTTACGGGCGAAACAGAAATGGATCCGTCTGCATTGTTGGAATACTTTGAACCACTCACTAAATGGCTACAAGTGGAAAATCAACGTTTGAAAGTTCCAATCGGCTGGGTTGATACCGATAGTGAGTATTGAGACATCGAGTATGATTTTATGCTCTATTTAATTATGGCTTCCTTTGTTGTAGAAGTTGCAGGCGATTGCTGTACAGTATTCAATACCTAACAGTCATTGAAAATAAGCGACAATGATTATTGTAGCAATTCTGATTTTTGTTTATGATTATAAATTTATTTGCTGAGCGAAAACGATTACGTTACTGGAAGGAGATAACATTAAGCCGATATACTTATGTGCTAATCAACAAATTTTGAAGAATTGTATGCAGTTAACTGAAATTATATAGCGTTTATTATTGACCAAAGCTGTTTAAATTTACAATTAAAAACGGTATTTTTTTAAGCAAATTTACACAGCTGCTTAGGTTATTATTAAGGTCTGCTAATACTCAACTGGTCAAATAAATGTATAGTTTCAATGCTACAGAATTGACTTACACATTGTGTAAATGGAACTTTAAAGGCTGTTGAAACATATTGGCATCTTTGGCTAATAATGATAAATAAAATAACCTTCTGTAATAATTGAAAAGCGCTTTTCAGGAGTTGAAATGTTTCCAACTGGAAAGAGAATCCCCCCATGCCGTGAAGTGACGGGTAAAAGTCATTAAATACACCAAATTAACGATATTCAAGCTTTAACACTTTTTCGTTGGTAGATTTCTGTAAAATTTGTAGGCGACATTTTCAGTCTAATTAAAGATTTTTTTTAATACGCTTTGCATGTTTTTCTAAGATGTCGATGAAAACTAACTAGTTTTGTGAAAAGAGCATGGCTTTTTCGAAAAATGTACTTAATGGGTTTTACCTGTTGCCCCACGATGTAATAAATGAATTAGGCATTATAATTACACTAAACGGAAAAAAAATTGTCTCTAGGTATTGAAACAAACTATGTTTCTTTTTTTTTAAAAGTAGTCTCCGTTTTTGGAAGTTATGCTCGACATTTTTATTACGGTATTTTTTTCTTCCCGTTACATAAACATGAAAAGAAAAAGAGTACCATTGATGGCAAATCACGCCCACATTTTTACTTATTTAAACTTTGAAATAAAAAATTTATAAAAATATATTGGAAAAAAACTAAAAAAGTTTTTTTTGGAGTCGAACTTGGAAAACCGGAGAAAATACCTTTTTTTGCTTTTGGCTCGATTTCGGGAAAGTGTAGCACATGGGATCGAATGCTTATACGCGTCCAAAAATATCGGGACGCGTATTGACGTCGACAACAAGAATCCAAAGGCGGAAAGACAAATTTTATCTATGTCCGGAAATATTTGCAGTTGAAGCTGGCGATTATCATGTGGGCGTTGTAATGTTGTTGTGCACGAAAAAAAAATTGTGTCCAAAGGGACTTTGCACGGATTTAATTTTGATCCCACATCATTGGACCGGCCAGGGCAATTTTTTATAAGCTCGGCCGAAGGCCGCCAATGCAAAAAGGTATTCTGCGCAAAAATACTATGGATCCCAAACCCGGTTTCGGAGGTGCTAGGGATAGTTTTTCGGTTTTTCGCTAATGTTTTTGAACGACTTTTTTTTGAGATTTGATATAAAGGCTGGAATGTTTGATTCCACTGCCAGATAATTCTTCAAACTTGACAAATAATTCAAAAATATTATTGTAGAATTAGTTCTTGACAAAAATTTCAATCTTGATATGTTTCGAATAATCTTTCAATACGGCGGCCACCGTGGTGTGATGGTAGCGTGCTCCGCCTACCACACCGGATGCCCTGGGTTCAAACCCGGGGCAAAGCAACATCAAAAATTTTAGAAATAAGGTTTTTCAATTAGAAGAAAATTTTTCTAAGCGGGGTCGCCCCTCGGCAGTGTTTGACAAGCGCTCCGGGTGTATTTCTGCCACGAAAAGCTCTCAGTGAAAACTCATCTGTCTTGCAGATGCCGTGCGGAGTCGGCATAAAATCATGTAGGTCCCGTCCGGCCAATTTGTAGGGAAAATCAAGAGGAGCACGACGCAAATTGGAAGAGAAGCTCGGCCTTAGATCACTCGGAGGTTATCGCGCCTTACATTTATTTTTATTTTTATTTAATCTTTCAAAATTGAAAATGTTCTTGTGTTCTTATATTAATTATTGAAATAGTTCTTGACAAAAATTCCAAGCTTGATATTCTTCTTGTAAATCTTCTTCCTTGTTTTTATATCCAGTGCAAGTTAGCCATTAATTTTTTTAAATTATATGTATATATATATATGATATTTAATTATTTAAAAAAAAATTATAATAATAATCGGATAAATGAAAAGAAAGAGGTGGATACGACAGGAAAAAATAAAATTTTATAATTTCCTCAACAAGTTAAAAAGGAATAATACTATCATTTATTAAAAATCATTTTTCGCTTCATTAAGGAAGTTAATCAATTGAGTTACTTTGGTAAGATTCATATTAATAAAAATATCATTAAAAGAAAAAGATCATATGAACTTCTAATCTCATTAAAAAAACGACAAACAAAAGTCATATGATATACATCATCAGTCAAACCAAACCTACAATAAGGAGAACGGAAAACTCAAATTTTGTGTAGATGTGATTTATCATATGTGTGACCAGTGAAAATTCTGTTAATTCTTTTAATATCATGAGGAGACAAACTAATTTACAAAACCAACAAAAGTTTTTCCTTGTATTAAAAATGGAAGCAAACAAACTTGGACGATCCTTTGAATTATTTTAAAATTTTAAATAAAAAGCATCAAAAATCATATTTCTTAAAATTTGTTGAGCCTCATCAACAGTGAATTTAACATTTAAAAAAAACCATCATAAATAACCTTTTTAGCTAACTCATCAACTTTCTCATTACCATAAATGCCAACATGACTAGGTGTCCAAATAATATGTATCTTATCAAATTTACTATCAATCATTTTCTTATGAATTCTAATAGCAATAGAATTAACAGTATTATTATTTTTAAAAATTTGACATGAAACTAAACTATCAGTAAAAATAACTACCTTAGTAACCTTATCGCTACAACGAAAAACAACAACAACAACAACAACTCCTATAGACCTTTACCTAGATTTCTTTAAAAAAGCTTGGTTTGATCCAATAACAGCATTATAAGCATCAAATATAACACTTACAGAATTTTTTTCAATCACCCACACGATGCATCACGATCACCCATTAAAATTCTGTAAAATGTAAAAGCGTTATATGTCAATATTTATTCAACAAAATTCAGAAAAAACATCACCGTAAAAAATGAATTGTTGCTAAACAAACCAAAGAAATAATAAAAAAAAACTGTGAGCGTTCTACTTATGCGTTTGCCGGTAACGCCGCTCTACAAGATTGCTGTTGGTGCTGCTCTTCACCAGTAATTCAGATTAATCCCATTTTAAGTATTATGCTGAAATTAAACAAAATTTTTGTTTTAGGTGCTAAGGTCGCTGATTCCATCTGTAAACACTCAACTTGAACGTTATGCCCATTTCAATTAGTTTCGGTTTTATCATCGACATCTCACGTATTTTGTTCTCTAACAATGTTTGATGAGAACTCAAATTGGCGGCGTCACGCTCAATATCTCGATTTGTTAATATTTACACTCTTGTTCCTAATCACTGCCTCACTCATAAGTATGGACGATACACCCGCTAGCGATTCAATAAATAAATAAAGATCGATCGAAAAACATTGTATACATTTGCTTCTAAATCCTATAAAATACAGTCAACGGCCGTTTGATGATTTAGTTTGTGTGTCGCGCTCTTGATGCGCATGAGTTCTTCTCGTTTGTAAGCTGTTGTTTGTAAAAAAAGTGCTAAGGTGGGCATGAGACATTATCTAACTCTATAGAACCTAAGTTTGGGTTTGGAAAATTCAATTTATAATTTTTTAATGTAAAATATGAATCAAAAATTAACAGTGTAGTATATGTGCATGTGAGTAGATGGTGCGTTATAATTAAATTGACTTGATCGTTGGCATTTAATGCACTCATCGTAATGATCTTGATCTTATTGTGCAGTCAATTGTTAATTTTAAATTTACAACGCGATTGCATGTCAGTTACTTAAAAAGAGAAGAAAAGTAACTAATGCATTTAACCTTTTTTAGATGCCAATATATGCGTTAAGTAGTAGTGACTTATAATCAATTAAGTAACCAGGAACACACAGCAAACACCTTGCAGCACCTTTCCTGGACTTATTCAAAAATGATTCATTTGCAAAGCCATTTAAATAAGCATGTAATTAATTGCTTCGATTGTGTAACAAATAAAAAAGTGTTCGGTAAGAGTTGGTAGACTGTGTGTGCTTCTTCTTCGTAGGGAACGAACCTGATATGAATATATATGAATATCCAGCCAATCACGGTCACTTCGGTAGCAGTCTTCAAGCGATGTAAAGTGTTTGAAGCTGATAACCATTGCAATCAAGAAATAGTAAATATTGATACTGAGGGCTTACGAGCAAACATGAATTACAATTTACTATTTCAAGTGGACAGCTATCTAATACGTGCGCAGAAAAATAAATTAAGTAAAGTTTGTTGGCCTGTATTAAGTATTTATCAAGCTATTCTGCTGAAAAAATTTATTGTTTACTAATGGCAATTTCTTTTCTGGTAAAAATCTTATCCTCATGTTGCACTCTTTAATTCGAACTTTGGAACAATGTCACCTAGAGCTATGAAAAATTGGTCTTTTTGTAGGTAATGAGACCCCTTTTGTTACTT
>JARSSU010025172.1:0-17982 GCA_029619165.1 Eurosta solidaginis
GTTCAGGCGGTATATATATATATACCCCATATAAACTCTCATTTCTGCCTGGATAATATAGTTGGTAAAAGGAATAGAAGTAGCAAATTTGCCAGTCAAACAAACCACCGCTGTATAGCTAAATGGTTAGCGCAGCATGCCTAAAGCGTACTGATGATGAAGGCTTAGCACCCTTCGAAATGGATCTATGTGTGCAGCTATTGCAGGTTGTCTGAAAAATTTTCTACTTACTATTCCAAAAACAAAATTCAATTTTTCAAATTTAAAAAATTAAAAAATAACAATAACACAGTGCTACAAAAAAAGTAAATACACTCATCAAGTGAACTAGCTAAGATTGTTTATCTAGTCAAGTGTAACACGAAACTGTATTTGAAAATCCGCTATACCCTCAAATTTTTTTTATTGTTAAAAAACCGCTATTCCATGCTTGTCGGCACATAAAAGTTCCTAGAAGGGCTATTTTGAACCGATTTCAATTTTTCCAACGGTTTCGGAAAGTTAAATAATGGTATTCTTAACATATAAACAGCAGTTTGTTAGTTTATAAGGTATAAGAAGAAATTTTTCCACTTAAATCTGAAATTTTCGTAAAATTTTTTCGTTTTTTCGAGTTTGACGGCATTTTTTGGTACAATTCGAAAAACATGCTTTAATTACAATTAATATTATTATTCTACTATTAAGTATGAGTAAAACTATACCTTATTTATTGAAAAATGTTAAAAATTGACGAATTTACAACGCTTTTTCGAAAACAAGAATTTCAACCTTTTTACCACCCACTGCATAGCAACTTATGGTTGACATGCTTGGTCGACCGGTCAGCGGTTAAAACTGCATGATATCACCTCATTATATTATTTTTATTGATTTCATTGTTCTTTGTATACAGAAAAATTTAACTTTTTCAAAATAGATTCGAGTTAGAAATGTTTGCTTGTTCTTTTTCGTTTAAATGACGAATCATCAGTTTCACGTATAAGTGACCAGCAGTAATTAGCTAATATCCTCACTTGGTTATTTCCTGCAAACCGTTTTTCAATCGTCAATATCTCTTGATGAAAACGTTCTCCTTGTTCGTCACTAAATTGACCGAGATTGTCTGGGAAAAATTCCAAATGGGAGTGCAAAAATGAATTTTTATAGACATGTTGCATCCCATTTCTCCATACGCTTCCAAAAATTCATGGACCACCTCAACATAGTTAGCAATTCTTACGTTTCAAAGAAAGTTTTTACATAAAGAAATAAAACTAAGCCACTTTAATCTTGGCATCGCTCAATTTAGGGAAAACTAATTTCAGATGTAGGAAGGCCTCACTGTCTTTGTGAAGTCTTTGACTAATTGTTTCATATAGCCCAGTTTCAAATAAAGTGGCGGTAAAATGATGTCGTCAGCCTTTACTAATGGAACGTTGAGAACGTTTTTCCTGCCTAGTTGGAAAAACTGTCTCGATGGCCAATCTTTACACATATAATGATTTTTGGCACGACTGTCCCATTCACAAAAGTAACATGGATTTTTGGTGTAGCCTCCTAGCATTCCGAATAGAATTGTCAGGATTTTAAGATCCGAAACAATCTGCCACATTTTCAACAGTTGTTTGGGCTATAGAGAGTATTAGAAACAAACACCTCATCACTTACCAGTATCTAAAATTATTAAGTACACCATCTTATGATAATATTTAAGGATATACAATTTTCTTGTAGAATGTAATTTGCAGAATAAAATATAGTTTTCATGTTTAAGTATTTAAATTCGGAGCCGATGGCCACCGCTGCTTGTGCTCCTATATATATACATAATTAGGTTAGATATTTTTATATTTTTCCTAATAAACAATAATAATATAATACCAAAGGAACATACAAAATTATACACACTATAGACTTGGATGAGTACGACAGAGTAGTAATATAAGATCATAGTACAACACGAAGTTAGTAAGACACAAGCATTTTATTTCCGCAACTAGATCATGAATTGGTGACAATTTGCGATTACCAATATGAAGATAAAGCCATAGTTGAGTTAATCACAGAAGGAACACTTTTTGTATCAAATTTTATTGGAAAGCTCAGTTGCGATAACAAGACACTCAAATTGAATGGCACATTTATCATAACATTAAACAATGTAGTTATACAGTTGGCAAACTAGCTCATACCAAATATTACCTCCAATACTTCAAAACAACCTAACTGAAAATGAAATCAAACTCGACCTCAACTATTTGCATCAACCATTTAACCAATGTAGGAAATTAGAACACATATCTTCAAAGAGTGCAATATCTATTAGCTCAAGCTTCGCAGCCATTATCCTAGCAATAATATTGTCGAATGCTTTGTATATCGCATTACGACCCAGAAATAGGAAATCTTTTTCATTCCATCAGCTAGCACAATCGTCACATATTGTCTACACAGCAGTTACCGCAACCCAAATTCAGTAAACAATGATTTAATAAAACAACAACATAACTGCTTCACATTCCGTTGCACTAAATTTAAGCAGAGGCCGTGCAGACGTAATGTGAACCCGTTAAGTTACTTTTACTTGCATATGCAAAATTATAAGAATATAATAAAATCAATAAAACAATTCGATTTAAAATCCATTTGATTATCAAGCAACTTTTGTAAAGAGAAACAACAACAACATTGTTAATAAATGATTGCGCTGTAACGAAGAATATAATAAAAGCAATAAAACAATTCGATTTAAAAATCCATTTGATTATCAGGCAACTTTTGTAAAGAGAAACAACAACAGCATTGTTAATAAATTATTGCGCTGTAAGCGAATTCACCTGTACGATATAAGTAATTTATAAGTATGTAGCAACTTAGCTAAGTAAGTAGCATAAGAAAACTTGTATAAAGAAGAAATTGCCAATAATGAAGTCAGGTTCAGTTGATTCAGTGGATAAATGTAACGATTGTGAATAATCTTAATTTTGACGGCGCACGGCAGTAACTGGCGCCCAACGTAAATAATAGTGTACCTAAGTGTGGAAAAGGATAAAAGTCCCAAAAAATAATAAGAACTTTATAAAAACACTTGTTACTGAGTAAATTATTAAAACTCAAAAGTGCAAAAGTGAAAAAGTAAAAAAACTCTATTAGAAATATAAGGGATAAAATCCTAAAAAGAATAAAGAACTTTACAAAAAACACTCGTTATTGAGTTAATTGTCAAAACTCAAAAAGTACAAAGTGCAAAAGTAAAAAACTTTATTAGAAACATAAAAGAATACAATCCTAAAAAGAATAAAGAAGTTTCCAAAAAACACTCGTTAATTGAGTTAATTATCAAAACTCAAAAAGTACAAAAGTGCAAAAGTAAAAAACTTCATCAAAAAGGATCAAATATCCGTATTGTTCACCGATGAGACCACATTGAAGTACAATCGCCTGCAGCCGCCAACTACACTTACCCTGTAACGTGACACCACCTGTACCCAAGTAAGGAAATAAACCTCCAAAAAGGACAAATCAGGACGTCCAAGTAATGACCAACGTAACGATGTTCCTCGTATAGTTGTAAGTTATTGATATATTAAGAAACTGTCTTTATATATATATAAAAAAAAATTACGACTAAATTATTTGCTTATTTGTATTTGAAAATCACAAAAAAGCCATTAACAGCCATTAACAGCCTAGAACTTTCTTCACCACGGCAACTTTCTTCATGTGGTAACTTTTGTACCCTTTTGGTATTCTGCCCACGAAAGTAGCCGGATAATTGTTTACCCACTAAAATAGGTGGTAGCATCGATGTAACCACACAAAAGCTGTTGTTTAGAAAAAGGCAATACTGAAAAATAAAGAATTGTGAGCGCAAAAAAGTAAAATAATAGTAAAAAAGCGTTGCCTCTTGCTATACATATTTGTTTCCATGTACTTTCACAGTATATATTACAATATAGCTATGTAAAAACGTATGCATGTATGCACATATGTATATACACATCGTCCCGTTTATTCGTTAACATCGTATCTACGAGTGACACATTTTCGGTAAAGCCATGGCGGAACCATACACGGTGGCAGCATGGTGACATACCTACAAACATAAATAAAAATTCCATGTACTTCGTTTTTGTAAATTCGATGAACAAATGTCAAAATCGTACTGCGCCGGAAGTTGATGTTTCAAATTAAATAAAAAAAGTTTATATTCAGCTGTCCCATGCTGCCACCTTGTATCGTTCCGCCATGGGTATAGTGAAGAAAACCAACTTTTAAATTTCACCACAGACACTGGTGAGTTTTTCGGTGATGAGAGCGTTACCACTTTGGCAGGATAGCGAATAAAACAACTGGTAACGATTTTCGGTTACATAGTGTTCTGGGTACTATTTTACCGGTAAAGCTAAGAATCGGGCCGTAAGTGATAAAATTTTAGTTTGAAAATCACAAAAAAGCCATTAAGTGATAAAACTTTAGTTATTTGCTTAATTTTTTATTAAAAAAAAATAATAAAAAAATGGAGCAAATTGAAGAAGCGATAACGCAATTAACGGGTGCGGTTAACGCGCAAATAGAGCAAATGCGAACCATGAGCGCTAGGATAAACCAGTTAGAAGTTAGGATTAGTCTCCCTGAAACAGTAAATTCTAATAACCCTATCAGCCTGACTGAGGCAGACCTGCAGGAAATAAATAGGCTGCCTGATAGTATAAAAACCCTACCAACCTTCGAGGGTAACCCCGTTCAGTTCATATCATGGGTTCATAATGTAGAGTCAACACTAAAGGACTACGAGGTAGTCAAAACGAAACCGATATATCGGGCCATCCTACGACAGATAGACAAAAAACAAAAGGCCCAGCAGATACTGCTCTTATCTCCTATAATATTTTCGATGAGGATTGGGGAAAAATCAAAAGCTGTTTGTCACTGCACTACGCAGACAAAACGTGACTTAAGGACCCTTGAACATGAGCTAGGGTCATTGTCACAAAAACTACTTTAGCGTAGATCAATTCTACGCAAGAATAAATCATCAATTATCTCTTATAGTAAACAAAATAAAAGGGAAAGACTACTCTATGGGAAACAAGCAACGTGCTTCTGGAAACCTACAGAAACAGAGCCCTTGAAATTTTTATTAGGAGATTAAGCGGCGAACTGTCCAGGATGCTAGTCATCCAACGACCCAAGAATCTACCAGAGGCTTACTCATTTTGCCTCGAAATACAGAACCTTAACTTAAGAAACTATTCGATTTATCCAAGAATACAACCATGCCTATTCAAGCGCCTAAAAACCAAATTAAGCAGAAGCACTCATTTGCACCGAGAGAATTAGAACCTGCAGAAAAAAATCAGATTTACAATAGAAATTTAGAGACTCAAATTCAACCACCACCAAGGCCAACACAACCTAAGCCTCCGGTTCCAATGGAGGTAGATCCTTCGATTCATTCGAAGAGAGTAAGTTATATGAACAGAATAGATAATTCATCAAATATTCCTTGAAAAAGCCAAAAATTGTTTAATGTTCAAACAGAGGATCAGAAACCCGAAACATTCGAAGGAGGCGAAGAGGTAAATTTTTTGACGGACGCCTATCTAGCCTACCCTATTTAGAACTTACCTTACAAAATGGCCATATCCTGAAATTTCTTATAGATCTAGGAGCCAACAAAAACTTTGCTTGCGAAAAACAAGGTTCAATCCGCTGCCGGCCAGGTGGAAACAACCCATAAACTTTCGGGACCATTCTTCAAAATCATAGGCATAAAAAATAATTTTGATTTTTTTATTCTGCGAAATTTAAAATCCTTTGATGGTATCATAGGTGATGATACTCTTAAGGAACTAGGAGCGATTATTAATAGAAAGGACGACACACTAACCATGGAGATGTAGTATTGCCATTAAAACATAAAATTTCAAAAAAAGTTAATAATCTTGAGGAAACACTCTATAAACACGAAGGTGAAGAAATTATTAATAAATACGTGGACATTTTCGGACCAGTATCCGACAGTGTAACAAACGTGTTAGCAGAAATAAGGACAACGACAGAGCAACCAATTTATACCAAATCCTACCCTTATCCAACCAACCTTCGTGGCGAGGTGGAATAAGTTCCACGGTGTAATTACGCCGTCAAACAGCCAATATAGTTCTCCTTTGTGGATTGTCCCAAAAAAGCCAGGTCCTTCAGGGGAAAAGAAATACAGGGTTGTCGTTGATTTTAAAAGACTAAATTCAGTAACAATACCTGACGCTTACCCAATACCCGATATAAATAGCAATTTAGCTAGCTTAGGGCAGTGTAAGTATTTCACTACACTTGACCTTACATCCGGGTCATCCGGCCAGGATGAAGGAAATGGATATAGAAACAGCGTTTTCGAATTTACTAGTTTGCCATTTGGGCTTAAGAATGCGCCTTCTATATTTCAAAGGATGATAAATGACGTCCTTAAACCCCTCATAGGAATATCCTGCTACGTCTATATCGACGATATCATAATAATAGGAAGAACCAAAGAAGAACATCTTAAAAATATTGAAGATGTATTCGCTCTTCTATATAAAGCAAATTTAAAAGTATATCTGGACAGATCTAAGTTTTTCAGAACCCGAGTGTAATTCCTAGGGCATATTGTCACAGGAAACGGTATTTTGCCTGACCCTGAAAAAATTTCAACGATTAAAAAAATTGCTGTACCCGTAAATCTTAAAGAACTGAAAAGTTTTCTAGGTTTAGCGTCATACTATAGACGATTTATACAAGACTTCGCAAAAATTTCCAAACCACTCACGAATCTGACTAGGGGTGAAAATGCGCAAATAAAGGCGAAACAATCCAAAAAAATAAAAGTCTCTTTAACTTATGAAGGACTGAAATCATTTAATGACCTGAAAACATTACTTATGTCTTCTGAGATTTTGGCATTTCCATATTTCAATAAACCCTTTATTATAACAACAGACGCTTCCATTTCCGCGATTGGGGCAGTCCTTTCTCAAGGAGAAATCGGGAAGGATAAGCCCATAACTTATATACCTAGGTCACTCAATAAAACCGAGGAAAATTACTCGACTCTTGAGAAAGAAATGCTAGCTGTAGGCTACCTATACGGAGCAAAAAGACATTAAAATCCTAACTGACCACCAACCATTAACATTCGCATTAAGTAATAGCAATAATAATGCCTAGCTTAAACGGTGGAAGGCACGCATAGAAGATTATAATTATACAATTTTCTATAAACCAGGGAAGACCAATGTTGTCGCAGATGCGCTCTCCAGGCTTCCCACGGAAATTAACTCGTTGACATCGTCAACATCTAATTCTCAACATAGTGCAGCAGAGGATAGCTCACAGCTTATTCCTCATTGCGAGGCACCATTAAATGTATTTAAAAACCAAATTATACTTGAAGAAGGCAAAGATGAAATTACCCACGAAGAACCTCAACCAAGGTACTACAGGCATCGTATTAAAAGTGAAATCTACGATAAAGAAAAATTAATTAAAGTCTTAAAAAATTATCTTAATCCAAATATAATTAATGGAATCAAAATTCCCGAAAAATATATCGCATTGTTACAACAGGTTTATCAGGAAAGTTTTTCTAAGTTCCGTGCCAGAATCACGCAAAGACTTGTTACTGACATTCCTGATGAAGAAGTAAATTTAAAAATAATCGAAGGGGAGCATAGGAGGACCCATTTAAAATTATTAATAAATAAGTAGACATTTTCGGACCAGTATCCGACAGTGTAACAAACGTGTTAGCAGAAATAAGGACAACGACAGAGGAACCAATTTATACCAAATCCTACCCTTATCCAACCAACCTTCGTGGCGAGGTGGAATAAGTTCCACGGTGTAATTACGCCGTCAAACAGCCAATATAGTTCTCCTTTGTGGATTGTCCCAAAAAAGCCAGGTCCTTCAGGGGAAAAGAAATACAGGGTTGTCGTTGATTTTAAAAGACTAAATTCAGTAACAATACCTGACGCTTACCCAATACCCGATATAAATAGCAATTTAGCTAGCTTAGGGGAGTGTAAGTATTTCACTACACTTGACCTTACATCCGGGTCATCCGGTCAGGATGAAGGAAATGGGATATAGAAAAAACAGCGTTTTCGAATTTACTAGTTTGCCATTTGGGCTTAAGTATGCGCCTTCTATATTTCAAAGGATGATAAATGACGTCCTTAAACCTCTCATAGGAATATCCTGCTACGTCTATATCGACGATATCATAATAATAGGAAGAACCAAAGAAGAACATCTTAAAAATATTGAAGATGTATTCGCTCTTCTATATAAAGCAAATTTAAAAGTATATCTGGACAGATCTAAGTTTTTCAGAACCCGAGTGTAATTCCTAGGGCATATTGTCTCAGGAAACGGTATTTTGCCTGACCCTGAAAAAAATTCAACGATTAAAAAAATTGCTGTACCCGTAAATCTTAAAGAACTGAAAAGTTTTCTAGGTTTAGCGTCATACTATAGACGATTTATACAAGACTTCGCAAAAATTTCCAAACCACTCACGAATCTGACTAGGGGTGAAAATGCGCAAATAAAGGCGAAACAATCCAAAAAAATAAAAGTCTCTTTAACTTATGAAGGACTGAAATCATTTAATGACCTGAAAACATTACTTATGTCTTCTGAGATTTTGGCATTTCCATATTTCAATAAACCCTTTATTATAACAACAGACGCTTCCATTTCCGCGATTGGGGCAGTCCTTTCTCAAGGAGAAATCGGGAAGGATAAGCCCATAACTTATATACCTAGGTCACTCAATAAAACCGAGGAAAATTACTCGACTCTTGAGAAAGAAATGCTAGCTGTAGGCTACCTATACGGAGCAAAAAGACATTAAAATCCTAACTGACCACCAACCATTAACATTCGCATTAAGTAATAGCAATAATAATGCCTAGCTTAAACGGTGGAAGGCACGCATAGAAGATTATAATTATACAATTTTCTATAAACCAGGGAAGACCAATGTTGTCGCAGATGCGCTCTCCAGGCTTCCCACGGAAATTAACTCGTTGACATCGTCAACATCTAATTCTCAACATAGTGCAGCAGAGGATAGCTCACAGCTTATTCCTCATTGCGAGGCACCATTAAATGTATTTAAAAACCAAATTATACTTGAAGAAGGCAAATATGAAATTACCCACGAAGAACCTCAACCAAGGTACTACAGGCATCGTATTAAAAGTGAAATCTACGATAAAGAAAAATTAATTAAAGTCTTAAAAAATTATCTTAATCCAAATATAATTAATGGAATCAAAATTCCCGAAAAATATATCGCATTGTTACAACAGGTTTATCAGGAAAGTTTTTCTAAGTTCCGTGCCAGAATCACGCAAAGACTTGTTACTGACATTCCTGATGAAGAAGTAAATTTAAAAATAATCGAAGGGGAGCATAGGAGGGACCCACCGTAACGATAGGGAAAATAAGGAACAAATATTAGAAAAATACTATTTTACTCAGATGAGTAAACTTATAAAAAAAATACACAAAATCATGCAAAACTTGTGGGTGCAACAAGTACAATCGCCACCCTCAAAAGCCTGAACTACAAGCAACGCCAATACCTTCATACCCAATAGAAATATTGCACATTGACATAATCGAAATGTCTGGCGAAAAATTTATTACATGCGTTGACAAATTTTCTAAATTTGTAAAATTCTTTAAAATCAAAAATGAATCTGTGATACAAATTAGAGACAAATTAATTAAACTCTTACATTATTTTACTATGCCAAAGACCTTAGTAATAAACAACGACGGTAGCTTCATAAGTCCAATAACACTCAATTACTTGGAAAGTTTGGGTATTGAAATTTATTTAGCACCACCCCAAAAGAGTGAAGTTAACGGCACAATCGAGCGTGTGCACTCTACAATCATAGAAATTGTTAGATGTCTACAATCTGAATATCCTTATTGTTTAGGCAGGATGCCTAACTTTTCTGCATCTGATTGCGATCCCCCTAATGCAACTCTGCGAATCGATACTCGATACTCGACTTTAACTTATTGCCACCCACACCATCACCGCCACATGCATGTGCATGCATGTACATGCACGTGTATGTGTGCTTTTTGTCAGCGCTCATGCATATGTATGTCGGGGTTGATGTGTGGGTGCCTTCCCCTCCAAAATGGAGGATTTCGCGGGTCAACGGTTTTCGCTTTCGATACAACCGGCCTCTTGGATTTCAGCCCCCAACCAGCTCACATCTGCCGCCAGCGATCTCTGCTGTATTATTACGTTAATCAGGTAATATTGTAACCTCTTTATATTCTAACAAAACTCTACGCAATAAAACCTATCTATTATAACGAGAAATTTCGCGTCTTGTCTTATTTATTTGCAAATACACCCACTTATTGAGATCGACCACGGTGCGCCCACCTACCCCAGGGAGCAGACGCACCCGGCCGAAAATTTGGTCCTATCTCCCCGAGAAAGGAATTAAAGCGCCTATATACAGTCCACATCACAAGATATCAAAGCTGACCGCACCACAAAGGTTATCCGACGAAAGCTATTTGCCACAATCAACAGCGATACCACCAAAAAAACCACTGAGCAAGCGACAGCCAGCTGAAGCCACTGCAACACCACAAGCTACTTGCCACACCGGAACACAAATCGCCACAAAATAAAGTCCAAAGTAAGTGCAATATTTCTTGCCTGTATTTTTTTTGGTTATAATAAATAAAAACAAATAAAATCGTGTCGAAACAAATAATCTATATTCTCAGTGCCACACGCGTAGTGACTTGTAATTAAACGCGAAAAATGTAAAAATTTAGGGTCGAAATGAAAGTAGTGCAAACGCAAAAATTGACGTTGTTTTTTATAATTCCTTGTGACTGTCTGGTCTGTCCCCCAACCAGCGGTAAGGCTCTCCGGACGCAGCACAAGGAAGAGGTGCACATAACCTCACTTTCTATAAACTTTCAAGCCATTCTATTGCGGCATTTTTCCTTTTTGCATCACGTTAGTTTCACTAGTTTTTCTAGTAAACTTTTTGTTACACAGTTTCTTCGTTTTTGCACAAAATTTATCATACGTTTTTACACTTTTCGTCGAGTTCATATCAGCGCGCGCACTTATTATACAATATAATTTAACTTTGAAGTGGCGAGTGGCCCCCTTTACTTCCACAAAAGACATTGTTGTTGCCCCCCCTGCTCCCCTGTTTTACGGCACAAAAATAATCTGCAACGTCAGAAAAAATAAACAAGTTAAAAGTAACAACTAAAGTTTTGAGTAATTTAATAGTTGTTGGTTGAGTGATTCGCACAAGTTCATTCAAATTTATATTCCTCACTTAATTCGCTCACAACTTTTCATCCAGAAATATGGAATCGTACATCAAATTGACCGATCGAATAATCGAGTTCGAGGCCAACTTCAATGACATAAGTGCGGCTCTGCACACAGTACATACGTTAGCAATACAGCAAAAAGAGTTGCGAGCTAAGTGGGGAAAAAGCAGAGACCGCCCTCGAGGAGTTACTTGACTCTGACACGCTCGACGCAAAGAAAATTGCAGCGGTCAAGATCAAGCATAAAGCGGAATATGCCGTATTCCTGCGATGCATGTCGAACATGGCTGAGCTTCAAGCCAAATTGAAGCAGGAAAGAGATAGCGAGTTCCGACCTGAAGCAGATCGTGCGCGTGAGCACAGTATCCGCCTGCCAACTTGCGATACTGAGGTATTCCAGGGCGACTACCTATCTTGGCCAACGTTTCGTGACGGTTATCTATAAAAATAACAGTCGCCTAAGCCCAATGGAAAAGTTGTTCCACCTCAATCAAAAGACTTAAGGTGAGGCGAAGGACATCGCGAAGAAATGTCACCTTACTAATGAAGGCTTCGAAACAGCCTGGAGAAACCTATGTGAGAGATACGAGAATAAACGGATTCTCGTAAACTCAGAACTACAAATTTTATTTAATCTGAAAAAGATAGATAGTGAGTGCGGCAGCTCAATTAAAACCTTACAGCGCGACATAAATAATTGTTTGGCATCCTTAAAACCCATCAGATAGATGTTTCAAATTGGGATGCGATCATCACATATTTATGCTCGACAAAATTACCAGAGAATACGTTGGCTCTATGGGAGCAGAGTATCACAAAACGGACATATCCAAGTGGGAGGATCTATCTAATCGATTTCAGACACTTGAAACAGTGTCTGGTTTTACAGGGAATGCCACTTCTAAAGTGCAAAAATCAAACGGGTCGCGACAATCGACAGAAGCCCTTACGAAAGATTTGGTGCTTTTCAAACAAAAGTATCCAAGGAAACAATAAAATCAAGTTGTAAAATGTGCAAATCTATGGAGCACAGATTACGCAACTGTTCATGCTTTTGCGATATAACCCCGGTAGAAAGGATTAAATTCGTTAAATCCACAAATGGCTGCCTGAACTGTTTATCCCCAGGACACACACTGACGAGGTGCACCAGTTCATACAAATGTTCCAAATGCCACTCTCGTCACCACATGCTCCTGCATGCGGACACACTTCAGCAATCGGCGGTGCGCAATCCTTTCAAACATGCGGAAAATACCCCATCAAATTCGGCACAGGCACGGAAAAGACAGGAGTCGGGACAACTACCTTCCTCTACGAACCAGAATGTCAAATCCTGCCATGACAATTCCAGCACAGTTGTGCTATTAGGAACTGCTCGCGTACACATCCACCATAATGGTACCGACTTCTCCGCGTGGGCATTAATTGATTCTGGGTCTGAATGTTCCTTTATAACTGAAAGACTGAAACGTAGAATCAATTTGCCAGCGAAGAAAATGCATGCCCAGGTTTCAGGCATCACAAATGCGGTGTCAGCTCAGGTGAAAGAAGCATCCAATATTGAATTACGTTCACCAGTGGATCCTTGCTTCAGCCTTACTACACCCGTTCTAGTTCTTGCCAAACTCACTGGGAATCTACCATCCTGCCATATCAATGCCATGACGATGCAGGCATTCCCAGACATGGTTTGACAGACAAAAGGTTCTACGTCAACGAAGACGTAGACCTCATACTTGGCGGAGATATATCCCCAAATTATAATGAGCGGTCTAAAAAAGAATGTGCTAAACACACTCTCAGCCCAAGAGACAGTGTTCGGTTGTATCCAATCACCGAATCCAACGAAGAGCATTATGTCTTTCTACAACGAGGTTGCGTTAGACAACCAACTAAGAGCTTTCTGGGAGGTAGAAAATGTGGCCAAGAATAAAATATTAAATGAAGAAGAAAGTATGCGAAAAATTACACAGTGCTACAAAAAAAAATATTTCAAGAACTTTAATAGCGACCTAGTGTCCGTTGTAGGTCTTGATGAGTAGATCAAGAGGCCGTGTTTCAAAATTTTCTAACACCCGAAATTTTCAAGTTATTGTTGAAAAACTGTTTTTCTTGTACCTCGCGCATTCAAAAATTCGTTACTCCGTCATTTTTCATCAATTTTGATTGGTTAACAGTTTTGGAAAAGCTGAAAGATAGGGCTTTAAAAATATATATATTTTTCTACACTTTTTATAGCAAATTTTTAGATTTTTTAAAAGTTATCTAAAATTTTCTCGTTTTTTTTTAATTTTTCAAAGTTTGACGGGTTTCTAATTTATCATTTCTTTAATGAATTATTTTTTTTCTTAAATAGGTTGAGAGAACATTCTATTTCGAGTAAAAAAAAGTACTGGTTGATCAACTTCGGTTGAGAATTGTTGAAATGACAACACTTTTTGTGAACAAGAAAATTTTGCTCTCATCGTAGAATCGATATCGCGCCATGTCAGGATTGAATGTATGATTTCAGTATATCGCTGCCATCGTATTGAACATTCTTATCGTTTCTTTTATTCCACCCATTATTTTTTGTTATAACAAAATTTCAATTATTGACTTTAATTATTTAAACAATTTCGATATTTTTTATTTATCTACATATATCATCTCTCGATTAATTTTATTTCGCTCCTATGTTGCAGAGAAAAAATAAAGAAATAAATAGTTGCAAATATATTTACATAAAATTTTGTTTTATATTATGTACTTAATACAAAAAAAAACTTCGAATTTCGATATCTGTTAAAAATGTTTGCTAGATCTTTTGCGTTTATAAGCCACATCGTCAGTATCGCGTTTTAGAGACCAGCAATAATTTGCCAGCATTCTGATCTGACTTTTTCCGACAAAGCGTTTTTCGATCTATAATAGTTCCTGATGGAACCGTTCTCCCTGTTCGTCACTGAATTGTCCAAGATTTTCAGGGAAGAAATCCAAATGTGAATGCAGTAAATGGACTTTGATGACATTCTGCACCCCATCTGCCCATAAGCCTCTAGAAAAATTATTGCATAGAGGAATAAAACTCGCCCATGCTCTTTGCTCTACGTTATTCAATTTTTTGAAAAATTCCGTATCAGAAAAAATATTTCGTATTTGTGGGCCAACAAAAATACCTGTAAAGTTGACAATAATGAGAAAATTGCTGTAAATTACAGATTCTTATAGGAATTTTCTATACTTTCTTTGATCTTCGCATCACTCAGTCTTGGGAAAACTGTTTTCAAGTGTGAAAAATCTCCACCGTCTTTTTGAAGTTGTTAACAAATTGTTTCATATAGCCTATTTCTTCCCTGAAAATCTTGGACAATTCAGTGACGAACAGAGAGAACGGTTCAATCAGGAACTATTAGAGATCGAAAAACGCTTTGTCGGAAAAAGTCAGATCAGAATGCTGGCAAATTATTGCTGGTCTCTAAAACACGATACTGACGATGTGGCTTATAAACGCAAAAGATCTAGCAAAGATTAACAGCTATCGAAATTCGAAGTTTTTTTTTGTATTAATATGTAAATATATTTGCAACTATTTATTTCTTTATTTTTTCTCTGCAACATAGGAGCGAAATAAAATTACTCGAGAGATGATATATGTAGATAAATAAAAAATATCGAAATTGCTTAAATAAATAAAGTCAATAATTTAAATTTTGTTATAACAAAAAATAATGGGTGGAATAAAAGAAACGATAAGAATGTTCAATACGATGGCACCGATATACTGAAATCATATCGATTCTACGATGAGAGCAAAATTTTCTTGTTCACAAAAAGTGTTGTTATTTCAACAATTTTCAACCGAATTTGATCAGACAGTACTTTTTTACTCGAAATAGAATATTCTCTCAGCTTATTTAAGAAAAAAAATAATTCATTAAAGAAATGATACATTAAAAAGCCGTCAAACTTTGAAAAATTAAAAAAAAACGAGAAAATTTTAGATAACTTTTAAAAAATCTCAAAAATTTGCTATAAAAAGTATAGACAAATATATATATTTTTAAAGCCCTATCTTTCAGCTTTCCAAAACTGTTAAGCAATCAAAAATTGATGAAAAAATGACGGAGTAACGAATTTTTGAATGCGCGAGGTACAAGAAAAACAATTTTTCAACAATAACTTGAAAATTTCGGGGTGTTAGAAAATTTTGAAATACGACATCTTGATCTACTCATCAAGACCTACAACGGACACTAGGTCGCTATTAAAGTTCAAAATCAGTGTAGCACCGTGTTTATTTAAAGAAACAACGAAACGTGATGAAGATAGAAGATAAACCGTGTCACAACCATTCAGGCAGGATTACCCTAATAATATTAATTAAGGACCGTCCCTGAAACGCGCATGCTCTCAATTCTTCCGTAATAAGGGGCGGCTAATAAAAAAACCCAGATTTAGGTAAAGAATATTTTCGAGTGTTGTCAGAATATGAAACGCTCGGACATGTGAAAAAAATTTAAAAGAATATCCCATCCGACGATTCGGATAATTATTCCTGACCCACCACGCCGTTGTAAAAGCAGAAAGTACAACCACCAAGGTACGCGTAGTATTTAATGCTTCAAGCCCTACGACGAATGGCACTAGCTTAAATGATATTCTCCTCCCAGGCCCGGTGCTGCAAGCCGATTTGCCCATATTAATCTTAAGATGGAGACTATACCGTTTCGTCTTCAATAGCGACATCGAAAAGATGTATCGGCAGATTTTGGCGAACGAAAAGCACACCAAATTTCAACGTATTGTGCATTACACTTCCCCGAATGACCTATTAGTCTTTACGAATTAAAGACGGTTACCTTCGGAGTGAACTGCGCTCCATATCTCGCGATAAGAACACTCCTGCAACTGACAGACGACGTAGAAAATTCACACCCTACAGCGGCTAGCATACTGCGGGAATGCATGTATGTAGATGACGTGTTAGCGGGTGGACATTCAATCACATCGACCTTTAAAGCCAGAGTTGAAGTTCGTCAAGTCCTACACTAGGCGGGCTTTCCACTTCGCAAATGGACATCCAATTCAGAGGACATTCTAGGGGACATCCCCAAAGAAGATCTGCTCAGTGAGGACTTCCTGACATTCGAAGATACCAGTTCAGTCAAAGCATTAGCTGGACCATCCTGAAAACATTACGAAGAGAGCGATATTATCGGCAATCGCGAATCTTTTCGATCCATTAGGATGGCTGGCACCAATGGTCATTGTGGTAAAAATACTCATGCAGAGTATTTTGTTAGAAGGTACCGCTTGGGACGAACCAGTATCGACCAGAACGTTGGAACAATGGAAAACCTTCACCGACCAATACCATGAGATCGATAAAATAAGGATACCTAGATGGGTCAACTTTTCCCCAGGAACCGACATCGAAATCCATGGATTTTGTGACGCATCCGAGAAGGCTTATGCAGCAGCCGTTTACATGCGCGTCAAAACGGATTATGACATCTGGACAAACCTGCTGCTAGCAAAATCCTGAGTAGCCCCAGTGAAAACTCTTTCTCTTTAACGTTTGGAACTTTGCGGAGCCGTGCTGTTAGCGGGAAAATCACCGAATCAATGAAGCTCAAATTGGGACCAGTGAAAGTTCACCTTTGGACGGATTAAACTATCGTCCTCGCATAGATAAGGAAACCGCCCTGTTCTTGGTCGTCGCACATCGGCTCACCAAGATCATCGACATGGTCGGAAATAAGGACTGGTTGCACATGAAATCAGAGTCCAAAGCAGCAGATTTAGGCAGTAGAGGACTGCCTGCGTCTGAGTTGGTCAACAATTCGTTGTGGTGGCAGGGACCTTCTTGGCTGCAAGAAGACACTTCCCAATGGCCAACACAAGAAAGTGACTACATCACCCCCTTAGAGGAAAAGAAGGCGAAGACCTGCGCAACAACAACCGTTAATACGCTTTTCCGACCTACCTAGGGCTTTACGGGTGCTATTATATGTTATGAGGTTCTACCGAAGAACTCACCCCGAAACAAAAAATTCATTCCATGTCATATCGCACTTAATCTCCCCTGGTGAAGTTAAGGCCACTGCACGAATTTTAATTAAAATCTATCAGAAACAACACTACAGTTCAGAATATAAAGACCTGAAGGCCGGAAAACCAATTGAAGGGAAAAGTGCAATACTCTCACTTAATCCCTACATAGACCAACATGGCATCATTCGGGTAGGAGGACGACTCGGGGCGTCAAAGGACTTAGCTTTTAATAAACGCCACCCAATCCTCCTCTCATACAACTGCAGGTTATCCCGTCTGACAGTCCTAATGTTTCATCAACAAAGTCTGCATGGGGAAAACCAACTGATGTTACGTCTGATACGCACCAAATACTGGATACCTAACATCAAAACCATGATTAGGGCAACAGTTCACAATTGCAAAGTTTGCACTATACACCGAAAGCGTGCTCAGGGCCAACTTATGGGTATTCTTCCTCGCGAACGCACGACATTCAGCCGCGAATTCACGAATACTGGAGTTGATTTTTGCCGGACCCTTCGACATCAAAAGTTACCGCGGGAGGGGGTGTCGCCTATCCAAAGGCTATGTTTG
>JARSSU010025173.1:0-20704 GCA_029619165.1 Eurosta solidaginis
TAACAAGTAGTTTTCGAGAGCGGGACATTCTGAATTGCGAACCCACGTCCAGCTCGGGGGAAGAACCAGTCTCTAGGGTTGAATATACAAAAAGTTTGGTTTAAGCTTCATGTGTTGGTTCTGCCGTTTGGTTTTGTTTGTATATGTGGTTAGACTAGGTTATTTTGGGTAGTTTTGTGTCGTTTTTTGTACGCGGAATCACGAAAAATGAAATAAAAAAAAGTTTATAATATCGTTTCTTTTATGCCCTTTTTTCTATTTTCATTGCTTCTTTTCATATTTGCATTTGTCATAAAGTTTTCATAATTAATCGTTTAATATTTTACGTTTGCCTCTTTAGTCGTCGTTCCTTTTTGTTTTTTTAATCTAGATGCCCCATATTATGTTTTCTTATAAGGCGCAACTAAAAAATTAAATCGTACTCATTTAATTTCATTATTTTTCGCTTTTTCTTTTATTGCACTTATAAAGCCAAATTTGCTATATAGTTTTTTGTCGCCTGTGTGTGGCGCTTACTTGCGGCCCTCCGTCAGACTTCTCGTTTTTTAGTTTTTTCTATTCATAGTTGTTACTTGTGGACCCCGACGCCTTTTTCTTTCTCGCCGATGGATATTTTTTTGACTACGAAGAAGAAGAAATACAAAGCTAATATCCGTTAGTTTTACGCCTTTCTCTTCTGTTTCTCCCTCGCGTCTCATAAATAAATAAAATGTTTTTAAAATAAAAAGTCTCCTTTTTTAGTGGGACCGTAGGATGGTTCTCCCCATCCACACGAGGCGTTGCCATTACTTAGAATTTGTCAGTTTTTGTTACGACCTTGCTTTATATCGGCTGTTTTGGGTAAATCAAAGACTATAGGTCACTTGTGGTTTTTTGTGTTTTGTTAAAGGCAGGTATTTTTTTTTTATTTTTAATATAAAAAAAGTCGGATGTGTGGCCCTTTAGCTTTACTTTTATATTACGCAGGGTTTGTGCGTAGTCAGAAAAAGTTTGGTTTTAGTAGGAAAGACGCAACTTATTTTTTTCCGTCGAAAAGAAGATGTTAGTGTTCCGGTCGGATTTAAAATAGTGATGCTTGACCCGAAATGTATTTTTTTTTTGACAAGGGAAAAAAGTAGCGTTTGACTCCGTGTTTGAGCTTTTTGTTTGGGTTTGGTTTTTTTGGTACATTCTCTTTAGAAATACATTTTGTGTTTGGTGTACGATATGTGGAGTTGTTTTTATAAATCAAATGTGTAGGCATGAAAGTTAGTTTAATTGGGATATAATCTGATTGGTGGTTTTATTATGAGTCTATTTTAAAAAAGCTTCGCTGTTCGTTTTTTATGGGTCCTTATATAGTTTCACTTTTAGATAGTTTCGTGGATCTTGGTGCCTGTCTTTCGGAGAGTATTAGCGTCCTATAAATGATAAATGTCCCGTGATGTGCTCATCTAGGGTGATTTATCTGGTTTTGGTCTGCAAGACTTCATCTAGAACTGAATATTTTGTTCCCTTTTTGTCTCTCTTACTGCATCACAATATGGTCGATTTAGTGACTTCCCTATAATGATCAAATGTTTTAGACTAGGAGTCTTTTATTTTAAAACATAAGGAATGTGGGCTCATTCTTAGAGTAGAGTTACTATAGTGTGGACGACACAGGGGTCGATGAGATATGTCCATAAAAGGTGGAAGACTCGAAAAATTACCGAGGGGACTCTTAGAATTTGTTTGTACGATTTTTTTGTGCTATTTTATAGCATCTGCTTCTCTGGGTATCAAATATGAAAGTTGTTAATGAGTATTTTATTCCCGCAAAAGGCGCTCCACCTATAGAAATAAGCCGTCCACGGCGCCCTTTTAAAATACTCATTCCAACAGACTTTCATGTTTTGCATAACCTCAGTATTGTGTTACAATACAAATCTCATAGAGCCCCACCCGTCGTCCACGCTTTATGACGAACTTCTTTCGAAAAAGGATCGTAGTCACACCGTATAGAACATTAAGCCGCCCACGGCGCCTTTAAAATACTCACTAACAACTTCAAATTTATTGACTAACCCATATGGTACAAACAATATTCTAGAGTCACGCCTCGTCCACCTTTATGACGAATATCTCGAAAAGGAGTATAACTCTATATAAGTACTCAAAGGAACACAACTCCTGTTTAAAGACTCATGTAAACACCTATTCATGTTGATACCAATCCGCTCGCTTACAAACAATTCTAGAGTCACCCTGCGTCACGACCGTTATAACGATATGCTCGAAAAAGCGCACCACCCATAGAAATAGAGGCCAACTCCTTTTAAACGTACGCATGTTAAACTTTCGAGTTTGAACCATATCGGCCCCCCCAATCTAGAGTCACTTGCGTGGTCCACCTTTTTTAAGACAGCTTGGTTGATGGCGATATTGACTTCGAAAAGGCGATGCTACCTATAGAACTAGAAGGACCCACGCGCTTTGTTTAATATTTACTCATTATACAGACTTTCATATTGATAACCATATCGTACAAACAAATTCTAGAAGTCACCCTCGTCCCACCTTTATGACGATATGTCTCGAAGAGCCATCGTGGTTCCTACCTATCAGCTAATAAGGCCCCACTCCCTGTTTGTAAATACTCATTAACGAAACTATCATTAGAAAAACATGCCCTATCGATACAATGACAAATCTAGAGTCACCCCTGCGGCTCACCTCGTTATGACCGATATCTCGAAAAGGACGTCCCACTATTAGAACCACCGCCTTTTAAATATCTACTTTAACACTTTTGCATTTTGAGTAGCTCATACCATCTGTACAAAAAAATTCTCAGAGTCTAAGCCCTGTCCAAGCCTTTTTCTGCGAAATCCCTAAGATGGCGTGGGGATCTCCGAGTGCCACCTAAGAACTGATGGCGAACTACCACGTTCCATCTAAAATAATCTTTTAATACCTTACCATATGCAACAGAGGGTGTGCATGTCATACAAACACATTTCCACGGTTACCGATAGGTTACATGTTTCCTTACATCGCGGGATGGTTTTAGCTTTTATTTAGTTCATCCATAGCTCTCATGGCTGAGTAGGAATGTTCGGTCTATACACTGAACTATTAGCGCTGTGTTGTGGTTGTGATATTAACTAACAGCATTAGATGATATAAGGTATGTATACATAGGCTAATAACGGGTTTTGCGCATATTTTCACCAACTTCAGGAAGTCTTATATAATTGGATACTGTTGCGACACGTTTTCAAGGACCGAGATAATCCAATAATTGATGTTTAGGGGTACATTGTAGCGCGGCACGATGGGGTGAAGTATTAAAAAATCGAGTATACAGTTCTCGGTTGTATGAATTGGCGAAGTCCGAACATACTCATTAGCTTTCAAACCTTCAGACTTTCTGAGTTAGCCTCTCCTCTTGATGCAGTGTGCGATAATGTCTAAATTGCGTTTTGTTTTTTTATAGCCACATGGGAATTAGCCATGTAAAAGAGGAAGTTGATTGAAACAAAAAAGTAAAAGCAGCTGAAAGAATGTCTTTGGGCGCGAGATAACCTCCGAAAGCTTTTAAGAGGCATGTTAGCTTGTAATCGTGATTGTTGTTGGTAAGCGCGTGCCTTCGCCCACCTAACAGCGCGACCGGATCACCAAATGAGTCATTCGATATTATCTCTAACGGGCGTCCAAGTGAAACTTAGCCTGTTTCAGCAGGTGGGACATATGCAATAGGGTGTGTCAGAGGCGTGTCACATCTACAAGTGAGGAAGATGGTATGGTGTTATTGTGACTCACATGTAAGCGGACATACATTTTGTATGTACGGGGTTTGATTACTGGATAGTAAAGAGTTACTGTTACAGTATCAGAAAGAAATTTTAAGCAAGAGTGCACGCGTTACATTGGACGAGCAATGTGATGCGATTCCTCTTCGCGAGTTTGGATACTTTATCTTGAGGTACGGATGTCACGGCAATACCCGGCCATAAAAGCGTCCGACGCCTGTTTGTGGAGTTCGCACACAAATGGAACTTGCTGCTGCGTTTTTCGCGTTCATACTGGCTCGAGCGTTCTCGGTGCCGTGTATTTTCTCAAAGCTGTGACGGAGATGACTCCTAAGCTACTCAGCGCGGTGTGCTGCGCCTCATCAATCAGTGTCTGTTGGTCAGTGGCCCAGCCGTATTACTGGCGTATTGTCAACACGTAACTATTGGCTAGCATAGAAACCCCCTACCACCCATTTCTCTACATTAGCGCGTATCTCTCGCGCTATTATGAATAGTAGATGGGTTCTGGGGCTCCAGGAGGACAAAGGAAAGAAAGGGTGGCCGGGCGTTTTTTTAAGCAGCAGATTTGGCAGGCTGTTGCATAGCTTTCCAGTCGGGCGTTAATTTGTAGGACTGGCGGACCAGATATGAGCTGAAGCGTAGCACGTAAACGTCTAGGCCAATGCCGGTGGGGATTAGACTATGTAGCCTGCGACGGGGTGCCCATTAATGAGACAGCCATTTCTTGATCTTTTACCCAAGGTGACTATAAGCCAGCAAGGATTGAGGTTTGATTACGGGACTCTGCTCAGATATTCGCGAACAAGCAGGCTGCGTTGCCCTCACCAAAAGTTGTAGATCCTGATATCAACGTCACACAAAGGATTTGGGTGGGTAGGACAAGTCGGTACTAGCGTAGCTATACCCATCGACGTGCGATGTTCATAAATCGACGTCGAAATTTGAGGAACCGTCCAGTTGATAGAATCAGACAGACGCGGAAGATGTTAGTCGCGTATGATAATTCATGGTTTCAAGTAGGCGAAAAACTGGCAGAGATCAGCAGAGGTAGCCGTTTATCTGTGCAGAGCCTCACGATCCTAGTGGATGGCCTGGGCTGTAGGCATTATTGTGCAGTCATGCGGCGCGATGAAACGATCGTGACTCCTTCTGAGTGGTGAAGCGTAGCTTAAGATACGTACAAAAGATGTGGTGATATGGAACCCACCGCGTGTGGCACTATCGTAATGAATATATTCATATGGTTTTGATACCGTGTCTCTAAATTCACGCGCTAGACCTGCGACCACAGATAATTGACGCGTTACCTTATAAGACGATATGGGGGCGTGAAGGCGTAGAAGCATATACCAGTCTGTGCAGTAACGGCCCTAGGTTGACCGCCTCATCAAAGAGCCTTATAGTTCTGCGCGTACGTGGATACTGTCTATGGTGGGGGCGTTCTGATTTTAAAACCGGCAATTTATTGGGGCCCGTTTGGCGCGCTGCTGATTAGCATTGTAGCGCGTGGTGTGGGCTATGAAGTTTTGAAGGCATAGCCTGTATGACAGCGCTAGCTATAGCAAATTGTGCTATGCGAATATTAGGGGAGCAAAAATGGCTCTCAAGGTCTTTACTACTAGGCGATAGCGAGAGATATGGACGATACGACCTCCAGAGTGTTTCATGTTGAGCAGAGCGAGAGACCACTTACGCCATTTCCAATGATTTCGGATGACAAAGGTTGATAAGACGAAGGGTGAAGACATGTGTACCCTATAGTAATTGAAACCCGTTTCCCGTAAGGCTTTTAAGCATCGGCATAGCTTATGCCGTCCATCGGACCCACTGCTTGGGATGGCAGCGGACCAAGGGCATCTGCAACAACTTCGTGTCTGGCGCCGTGGCATGATTATTCGCTGGCGCGGCAATCAAATTAGTCGCTCTGTGTGACGTGTATCTGTTGCCCCGCCTCGTTATCTTCTCTGCTTATTAAGGACAGCGTTTTGCGCGTTAACACCACATAGCGGCGCCGTCAGGTGATATAGTAGTAAAATACAATATTAAAAGTGATACAGCTTCTTGTTTATAAATTGATAGAAATCGTTTCAAAGCAACAACTCCAAACGAATTCGGAAAGTAACTGCCCATTTCGTCTGTAAACAAAAAGGGTATGTTGAGTAGGGCGACGTAGCATACAGATTGACCCCTGGACCTAAGTCGGATTAGGAAAGCGAGGCGTCTCATGAGCGCTGACAATGGCTATATTAGAAGAGACTATAGCTATATATGAGTGGCCCAATAACCAAAGATATAATTTCGGCGGTAGGCTTATTCGAGTGATTAGCAGAGAAAAAGTGTACCGATGAATGTACCTACTGTAAAATATCTTAACTATGTCAGGGGCGGACTAGACAATGTTTTTTCTGATTGTATGGAATCCAGTCTTGGCTTCCAGCGACTAACGAACCATACGAACGAGCATAAACAAATGTGCAACACATGAATGCCAAAGTGCGTAGTCTCTTAATGTATTGACATTAAATGAGGGTGTTTTTTCAGTTACGTAAGTATAGTTTGTGTGGCTAGATATCCTATATGTTGAGCAGCATGCCTACGTGAAGATATAGCACAAAGAGCGCTCCATCAAGTTAATAACATGAAGCAAGCACGCGACAGATGGGTCTGAGGCTATCAATACACCGACGAAAAATCGCAGGTGGCAATAGAAATACAACAAAACGTCGTGGGTAGGTAGTACAGAATGATAAAGAATTAACAATTTGCAGTATAATGTACTAGTTAGCTCATATCTGTTTGTACCGGCAGAGCTGTAAATAGCTGCTCTCCCCGGTGAAACACAAGTAATCGAATTACAATTGGTAGCACATGCCAACAAGCTGGTCGACAGACGCTCCAAAACAATGTAATATAGCGCTCCCAGTGAGCAACAAGTACTCAGTAGTGTACAGTCTCCGATATGTTCAGCACGTGAGTGTAATCCATGACTGAGCAGCAAGACGACTCACATATGAATGTGATGATTGTGCACGAGTGGGAAGTGCGTTGCACACCATAGCGTCAGTCTGATATGGTTTGCGTCGTGCAACTTCGCATACCATATTTGTAACCCAAAGAGAATAGGCCGAACATGAGTAGAAAAGCAAGCAACCTGTTGCAAACACAGTGGGTACCCAAGCGCCGATAGTATTGCGAAAATAAAATGATTATTGCACCGTATTACACTGTATGTTTAAGTAAATTATGGTTTGCAGAGAAACAGAGAGTAGCAGCTGGACAAATACAACTGTGAGAGTTCCTTGTTGTACATCTGACGACATCGACTACATAATGTAAAAATGGTCAATAATGTAATGTACACGACCAATAAAACAGCACATGCTTCAATTTTGATGGTGGAACTGTGTGCGATCGTGTGGAAATGTAGCGTCGCAGCACATACGCCCAAATATATGTAGAAATGCCGTACGCTAGATATATGTCGACAAAGCTAACAATGTAGGAACTCTCTGTCTATCATATATGCATGTTGAGTGCCTGTTTTGAGAGCAGATAATAATATTTGCGTATTACAGCATTCAATGAGTGCAGCTAGCTATAGACTATGTGTAGTATTTGCACCTACGATATCGACAACTCCTCATATTGGTGGCTGTGGGTCTGATCGCCACACTATGAGATGCTATATTGATATAAGAAATGTGGACCGCTATGCAATTATAATGGCATCATCGTTGAGAGAGATTCGGGCAGGGTGAAGCAAAACAGCGGAGCACAGATCCAATGTGGTGAAGAATGCACTTGTCGAGTGAAACAAACCACGACCACGCGCATGCCCACTTGAAAATAATAACAATATTACATGTTTGTTATATCCAAAAGCAGAATAAAAAAAAGAATGAAGTCCTGAGAAGCCATGAATACCTACAGAATAAATACGTAATTATTAATTAATAATTAGGAAATATTGAAACAACGGACCCACTCAGAAGACGAAGCGCAGCGTGTTACTACCTTGAAACTCTTCTAAGCCATTTTCTCACCGAACAATCTACGCATCTATGCAAATGGAAAAAGTGCCCACAACAACTACGATGGCTGAGCCGCTAGGGTTGTTACACAGTATAACCATTGACGGGAGTATAATCCGAATAAGAATGTCGCCTTGTTGCCTGATTGATATCACGTGGTATTAATTCTTCCTTTATTTTTTACAGTAAATCTATACATTGAAGCCTTGTGTTTTTGTTTACATTGTATATACCAGTGCTATACCCATGCTTATCGACAATTGCTCTCAACCCTAAACATTCGGCGAGCACCTTGCGCACGCAATCGTCAAACTATATGCTTACATTACCTACTGACCATCTTAATACAAACATTATTACGATTCCTCTGTTGTACGACATGTCGCGTTTTTATTAGCGATCTAAATAATCGAAAACTAGGAAGACTGATTAAATAAACACCTATTTCATAGGTGTGGATAAAGTTATGCAGCTTAGCTAACTTAGCAGATTCATACATAAGTTAAGGGGCAAATGTAGACGATTGCGACGTAATTACACAAAGCCATTATAAATCTTAGACATAAAATTTGCGGAAATAGAGTAACTCTCGGCAAACTATAGTCGGAACGTATATGAGCTGCAACTTCCCTAAAGCACTTACATCTGGCTACTAAAATAAAAATTAGCACATAAACTTATGCTGAAATGATGTTATAAAGAGAATGAAGTATTTACATTTTTTACACTACAGCAGCATTTTCCGGGAACGCACTGCAAATCAGTATGTAGTCAGGGCACGCAGAGCCCTGGGTGTCGCCGTTGCGCGAAATTGTGTTTAAGAGTACTTCGTCTTTAACCCATTAGGAGAAAAAAGAAGGATCAATAAAGACAATTCATGCGCACAATTTCACGAGTGAATCTAGGCTTGATAGAACTTATTTCGTCGTTTTTTCTGCGTCATATGATTTATGTTGCGACTTGAATAGTTGCTATGGAGAGATAAATGCGGATAGTGTTGTGCGAATATCTCTTCATACAAAATGTAAGCGCGAACAAAGGTGCCTCACAAAAAAACACGGCCATTCTCAAATATAAATACTTTGTGCTGACGTGCCTGTTATCACTGCAAATGAAAAATGATGTGTAAGTACAACAAAAAAGTTGTTTTTACCCCAGTGGTCGGACAAAATGTAAATGTAAGCGTATTAGTGGGAGCGAGAGTATGACCATTTGGGGTGGACAGGGAGAATTTATTTTTTCGAAATCGCTTTTGCCGACCTCAGAAAGTGGCCTTTCTATACCAGAAATAGATTGAAAATTTATTTCACTCATCGTATGTTTAGAGGTGCCCCACGCAAACTAAACTTTGAAAAATATGGTAGGTATACAATGTTGTTTTTATTTTTTGTCATTGATTTACTTTTGTTGTTGTTATTATGCTCATATATTTCAAAGCCTACTGATTTTCATGCGCCTAGTATGTGCCAGTAACTGTTTACTTATACACTTGATTAGAAACATACTATTATCACCAAAAACTGTAAAACACCATTTAAAATTTGCCGTTTTTAGTTATAATATGTAATTTTTACTAAAGTTATGTATATAAAACAAGAACTAAAATAAATATGTAAATAATGAACTTTGTAAAATCGCCATTATTTTGCTCAACTTCATTAGGGCTGGGGGCACCTCAAAACCGCCATCCTACGGAAAATAATATTTAGTTTGGTTAACTCTTATATAGCCAACTTTTCATTGCTTAGGCCATTACACACAAAAAAACAAATTCCATAGGGCATCACTTCCACCCTAATGACCATCTCGGTAGGAAGTTAAAGGTAAAAATTGCAACATGCAGATGGTGTATTATCTAAAAACAGTTCCATAAAATATTTTGGAAAAGTTAATGTTTGATTCAGAAATAGTTTTAAATATTTCCGATTCCTTTAATCTTCAAGTTGTACTACTCACTTCAAAGTGTAACCAAGTATTTTTACATGTAATGCACATGGAAACTTGTCAAAGCGACAAACACTAGTGGACTCCTTCAATTGTTATGAGGCCCTTACGGACCGACCAGGTCAAGCTAATTTAACCTAACTACAGATTGTAATTTATATTAATGTAAACAAATTTCAAGATTTAGCTTAGCGGACAACTCACACCCATTGAAATAAAAGAAGGTCAAGTCACTCTCGAACAGATCTGTAAAATATAACAAAATACCTCAAATATTGCAATCATATGAGATTTTAATCATGTGTGATTGTGTTTCTACAACAAATTTCTCCCCTATGTTTTCCGCTTCGGATATATGTCCAATAAATCTTCCTAAAGCCCTGAAAGTAGTATATTAAAAGACTAAAAATTAGCAGTATATGACGCCTATAAGGCTCAAATATCACATCGAAAGGAGGCTTTATGTTAGAGGCAAAATATGAGCATATATCATTCGCTTCAGGCTCCTAAATGAGTTCATACCGAGTGCAAACGATCCAAAGTGTGGACCCCTTTCAGACTAATTGTTAACTTCGAGTGTTTGCTGGGCTGTTTGTTTAAAATCAAAACGAAATTTTTTTAATTTCAAATGGACGAATAAATTTAATTGCTGAATTGTAGTTCCAAGCAGCCTCGGTACAAATTTAGGTACATTCGATTATTGAATACAATAACAAAAACGTTTAAACAGCAATATATCGGCACTCTGATGTTTATGAGTGTACCTAGTCCTATAGTAATATTAGTTAGGGAAAAGGGGTAAATACCCAAATGGTAAATACCCGTAAATTGGTTATATATGGTAAAAATGGTTAATAGCCAAATATTTACCAAAATAAGGGTAGAAATAATCTTTTGGAAAATATAGGAAACAAAGACACAAATTCAATCCAAAATGTACCCAATTGTCCTATATGGTGGCTAGTTATCCATTAGTTTTAATCTGTAATCCAGCGTTTTTCAAAATATTTAGCCAATAATGCATGCCGTTGCAAAAATTTAAGTTTACCCAGTAAACATTTTAAGTCAAAAAAGAGTCGGAAAAATATCTAAATTGGAGCGTTTTACAGTCGGTATGTGATCATTTGGGATGCCGAAACCAATGTATTTCGTTCTTGCAAAGGTCGTCTTATATGAGCATATTAACGTATATCATTTGAGCCTAAATAGAGTCCGACATAAGTCTTAAAAGGCGTTTAAACAGCTCATATTATACTTACTGGAACTCTCCGTCATTTTTAACTCTAATAAACTCTGATTATCTGACACCTATATGACACGTCAGCGCTTATTGGGGTCATATATAGTTCGACACACCTGAACAGAGCGTGGCAGCTTGCGGTCACATTAAAAATGTCGAGAAGCGTCCATGAGCGGAAAAACGTCGATGCTAATACAAAACTTACAAGTGAACAATAATGTACAAATGTAATTAATTTATGTATTAAAATGAAAAAATTGTCGTAACAAAGATTCAAAATTTGTTCCAAACTCGACGAGCGCACCCTTGCGCTAACGTCCACCTCTATTGTGGCCTTAAGATCTCCCTCGAAGCACAGATAGGGAATCAGGTAGTCTGTTCGCTTGTGATTGATGACGCTATACTACTATGGCCATATGGGTCGGCGCTCAAGCTGCCCGAGGCACTGAGCCTGGTTGCAGTTGTTAACGCTATGTTGTTTTGCTACCAGGTCTACAGGTGGAGTGTGCAGAATGGCATACAGTGCAGCCTTCGGGGTGTTTTCAGGGCTCCGTAATGCTAAGCATCGATAGTTTGCATACCCCCTCTAATTTTTTGAGGTATGTTGTTTTTTGTGTGGCTTCCGCCAAACAAGAACTCCATAGTATAGAATAAGGCTTACAATCGCTGTAAAACCCAATGAGACAAGAGAGGGCGATAAGCCCACGTACACCCCAGCATCTTTATATATATGTATAGAGTGCTGTTGAGGCCTTCTTCACCATCTCCTCCACGTTAAGCTTCCATGACAGCTTACTGTCTAGGATGATTCCTAGATATTTTGTGCAAGGTTTCTCCTGTAAGGTCACCCCTCCTAACTTAGGCCTGGCCCAATTTGGGACCTTGTACCTCTTGTAAACATGACCATATCCGTCTTCTCTGCATTGACTTTCAACCCGACATTAGATGCCCAGGTATGAATATCCCGAAGCGCCCGATCCATTAAAGAACTAATCGTTGGAAAAGCACTTTCCGCTTATGACAATTGCAACGTCATCTGCGTAAGCCGTAAGTTTTACGGGTCCCTCATCGAAAGCTTGAGCAGTTGGTTGATGACCAGTGTACACAGCAGAGAGGATAGCACCCTCCCTGCGGCGTGCCCCTGTCCACTAATTTCGTGGCCTCGTACAATCCCCATTGTAATGTAATCTTCCTGCAATTTAACATGCAGCCGATCCATCTGATTAAGGCGGGATGTACTTTAATGTAATTAAGACCATCTATAATCGCCCCATTTAGAAACATTATTGAAAGCCCGGCAATGTTCAAGAAGACTCCTATATTCTAGGGATTTCTCTATGCTAATTATCACTCTATGCAATGCGGTGTCTACCGACTTGCCTTGGTGTACGCATTCTGTGTTGCGGAGAGCAGCTTTTCATCCACGTTGGACTTTATGTACACATCTATCAGACTCTCAAAGTTTTGAGCAGAAATGATGTTAAGCTGATGGGTCTATAGTCTTTGGGATACACGTGACCGATCTTCCCCGCCTTTGGTAGGAAAGCTACACGAGCAGTTCTCCAAGAGTGCAGTACATGATTCAGCCTTATGCACCCATCGATATTATTTTAAGCCATTCCACGGCCGCCATACTTGAAACTTGTAGCATGGCCGGGAATATACCGTCTGGGCCCGGCGATTTAAACTTAGAAAACGTTTATGCTCGACGAGCATAAATAGTTGGTAAGTGATAATTTTTGCCTGCTAGGTTAGGAGCTTTTAGGCCGTTAACTAAAAGGCAAAAATTAAATTTCTTTTACCCTCCTACGCTTTTCGACGCTTTTCTGATTCCAACATTGACCACTTATTTTGGACCCGTTTCGGATTCTTCTAGCTTTGTTTGCGTAAATATGTGTACCCTATAAAACATTCCGTTACAGTTCTCTGAAGTTCAATATGGGTCCGAAAAATATCAGCTCAAAAATGCTACCACCTTAGAGCCTTTTATGACTCCAATTTGATGAAATTATGAAGAAACAAAATATTAAAATCACTAAACTAGACAGCTCCGGGAATAAAAACTCAGACAATTTTCTGCGACAATTTATTCTAAATAAATAATTAATTCAACTAACACTTATTTCATTTCTATCTTATCCTTATGGGAGTTTTATCACAAAAATTTTCTCCCCTATGTTTTCCGCTTCGGATATATGTCAAAAATTCTTCCTAAAAGCCCTGAAGTAGTATATTAAAAGGCTCAAAATTAGCAGTATATGACGCCAATAAGACTCATATATCATATCGAAAGGAGGCCTGTATAAGAGCATATAGCATTCGTTTCAGGCTCCTAAATGAGTTCATACCGAATGCAAACGATCCAAAGTTTGGACTCCTTTCAGACCAATTGTTGACTTCGAGTGTTTGCTGGGTTGTTTGTTTAAAATCAAAAAAAAATTTTTAATTTCAAATGACAAATAATTTAATTACTGAATTGTAATTCCAAGCAGCCTCGATTCAAATGATTTTTAAATACCCCAAAAAAGATACAAAAAGGAATATTCCGGGTATTTTCCTGGTATTTACCCATAAAAATGGTAAATACCGGTAGAATCCCAACTCTAGTAATAGTATAAAATAAGGATATAAGGAGTATTACATACATATATGCGTTTCACCAACAATCATTGGTCATACAATCACTGATTTAAAAAAAATCACAAATATTTTTATGTATGTGATTGCAATCACTTTTCAGCTACAATCATTGATTGAACCATGTCTTGGCTACAACCATGGATTGTAGAAAAAAATATGTACTCAATCCTTAAAATCGATCATTTTCGTTTCTTGGTAAATTGATTTTAATGACTATGTCAGCAGAATGGCATTAGCGCACCGTGTTGCTGGGGTACAATAAATCCCACTTTCTTTTAAACAGCTATTGACTTTCAGTAATAAAAATTCTACAAGTATAAAATCAGATAGCGAACTAAAAATAAAGATAAATACAAGGCGTGATAACCTCCGAAGAGTTTAGGCCCACATTATCTTCCAAATTGCGTCGAAGTCCTTTTAATTTTTCCTAAAAATTGGCAGGATGGAACTTACATGTTTTACGCAGACTCCGAACGGCATCCGCAAAGCAAATGAGTTCACTGAGAAGCTTTTCATGGCAGAAATACACTCGGAGTGTTTGCCACATCACTGCCACTTAGAAACTTTCTTCTAATTGAAAAAAAAACTTGTTTCTAAATTTCTGATGTTTCTATGCCCGGGAATTGAGCCCAGGATCTTCGGCGTGGTAGGCGGAGCACGCTACCCTTACACCACGGCGGCCGACAAATTCGGTAAACCAGCAAACAGACGCTCTACAGAAACGCTATGACAATGGAATACTTCGGGAATATTTGTACAACATGAAAAAAAATGTTTTGGAGTCTGACACATAGGTAAAAAGTCCTGTCTTACTCCGAATCTGAATAATTCTGATGATGTGTCTTCAAAAAATTCAACATTCATATGTAGAGTCCAGAACAAATCTGAAAGTACTCCAGCCTAATAAGTACAAAACGTTTCAGTGATGACACTAACTTATTCCAAGTATTTTAATGTAGCTTGTATCTTATCATTGGTAAAAAGTGGAAGTCTGGATCAGACTGGCGGCTTATGTTTCAAGGTAATTTGTCGAACATGATGACATTTTTAATGGAAACTTGTTTGATTTTCGATGCTTCCTAGGATGTGAGATCGATTTGCTGAGGCCTTCCTGTCTATATGTCTTTCAATGCTGGCCCTCCAGGCCACAATAGGCATCAACATACATGGTTTTTAGGCTAGCCCTATTAAGCGAATGAAAGAAGATACTTCGGCACAGAATGTGTTCTTAACGCCGCGCCACCCCATGTACGCAAAGAAGGAGGATGGTGCCTCAACCTCGCTAGAAGGATCACGTGGAAAATTATATGATGTCCTTTTGGTATTTCCAATATGCTTGGTTTAATTAAATCGGTTTATGAGAAGCAATTTTTATGGATTGTCATTTGCATAATCTCAATTTCAGCTCAAGCCTTCATATTGTAACGATTTACTTGCAAATCCTCTTATTTGCAATCCTCTGCTAAGTTCGAATCACTAAACTGTTGAATAAATAACTCCAATTTGTAATAATGCAAAATGGCCTTTATTAAAGTACTTCACAAAAACACTCAAACTGTGCAACGAATAGCTTGCTTAATAACCAAACTGATTGATAGCTCAAATGAAACTCTACTATTCATAATAATACTGCTATTGCTCGCTAGATAGCGTCTCAATCGAAAACTCAAATCAAACTGAATGCCAGCGCCTCTACAATTGCCGCCTTTATACTCTTTGATTTCAACCTTCGCATCTTCTAGGCGCTTCCAGAATCTACTAGTCCAGTAGCTCTCAAACTCTCAGCTGTATCTACAATTGCACAATTTTATAGTTTTTCTCATTGCATACTTATAGGGAGTATCTCAGATATATGCATGTATTTGTGCATTGACTCTCCGCTGCTCGTATACGTACATGGTACATATATGTTGACGCAGTTATTGTTTCGTTTGTGTAGATACATGATGATTGATTATTGATGTGCATTCACGTAACTGCTTAGCATCGGCTTAGAGCTGGCAGCACTCCTTAGTTTTGCTAATATCGTAACAATATTATTTCGTAGCACCACATAAAGCAGTATGCTTATAGAGCTAGGTATGTACATGTACTTCTAATATCCGTTTAAGGGTAGATACATATATCTAAATAAGGAAGTTTTAGGTTCTGCTTACCCGTTGCTCCAATGGAATAAAAAGTATCCACGTACAAAATGTTGGTCAACTTTTTATTGCATGTTTTGTAGTCGAGAGATGGAATCTCCAAAGCGACATTATGATGAAGTGTTTGTCCAAAAGATGTTCAGCGAACGTACAAAACGCAAAAGATGGACTAAAGCTGAAAGAAGTTGTTTAAAAATCGTATATAAGTGGCATGAACTATGGAGGAATTGTTTGTAAAAACAGAATGCTCTTAAAAAAATTTAAGGCGGAGATCTAGGCAGGCAGATCCGGTCTTCCCGAAGATGAGTGCGTAGAACTGGGTTTCAATTTTAAATAAGAGAATTTTACATTTGCAGGTATAAAAATTTTAGAATGACCTGGTTTCGAACCGACGTGCCCTGATGGCAGCAGCTTACTCTACCAACAAAAACTATCACATTTGTGTGTAACAAAGCATATCGTGAAAAATGTCTCTAAAATAATCTATGACTTCCAGCATTTTCCACAGATAAATTTTTAATTAACTGGTTTCCTATATTTTTTATTTCGTTTTGTTTATTCATTAGATTGTCATTTATTTATTAAATAATGTGTAAAATTCATGGCGGTTGTGGCCAGGTATGGCAAATCCAGATAATTAAATTTACGATACGCATTTTAACTTCTCAAAGCCATCAACCATAACATAACAGCGCGACATCTGCCGACAATTATCTTATTTGAATTGGCCACGTTTCCCAAATGCACGTTAAACTTAACATGTCGCAAGATATTACATTAACATTAAACCAAGAAATCATACCGAAATTCCACAAAGAAAACATCTTAAGAGAAATCAAGAGAGTAGATAATAAGAGGGAGCATTGTAGAGTCGTTCATTCTCCACAAAGTGGGACGGCTACACCAGGAATACACCATACGTTATGCCCCTGTTTCGTTTTCACCATCGGGATTAAAAGTCATGAGCCTGGGTATTGGCGCAATTTTAGTGATGTAAATTGCATGGCGCCAGCGCCAATGCGGTGCCAGCTCAATGTTAGCTCATTTACGCAATAACCCCAAGCGAATTTTTGACGCTACTTAGTAGTGAGTGCGTAGTACATTTCACTTGCGCTATTGAGTGAAACGATTTTTGTGTGTCAGGCACGAGTTTGGTGTTATTGGCGCTACTGGCAATGATGACACTGAGCTGATGACGCTAGCGCTGATAGTTCAGCTTTTGAATCAGAGAAAGTACTGATGACCCGTGTAAATTATTCTGGCTTTGCCTATTATTGGCTGTGACTTTGAAACTAAATAAATGATGCGGACATAACAACCAGAATCATTTTTTAGTTTTATATTTTATAATTAATGCACAATTAATATGGGTGTGTTTGAGCAGCCAAATAATAACAGTAGTATTGCAAAAGTGCTGCTGAGTTGATGGAATGCCGCTAATTTCCTAGCGATGATCAATAGATTGTAAACATTTCGTTCAACGAACGCGCGAAATTGCCACATCTGCTCAAATGTTGCTGAAGAACCTTATCCGCTGTCATAAAAAGTAACACTGCTGCAGCTCGAACACACCCTATATCGAGAAAGTAACAAATAGACAACTTAGCTTTTTTTTTACAAATCGCTTGGCTGAGATTTTCATTTGTTGTTTTAACTTAAGCTGTTATGCCAATATTTTTCAGCCAGCTTATTTTCAAATAGGTAATTTTTCCAAAGGCAAAATAAATTACAGAGTTATACAGCCTTAAAAAGTCAGCTATGTTGAGGCGGACAGCATAGCAAAAGGTATGGTGAATTCCTCGTACAGCTGTCCCACAATTTCCACAAAGCTTTAGAACTCTACAATGAACCATTTTATATTTAGAAGTCTTTGAGAAAATCAAAAATTGAAACATTGAAATTGGAAGGTGTGTGGTGTGTGGTGAATCGCAAGACGAACAAGTTGGGTAAAAATTCTCTGATATTTCGCATTTACATACATATATTTACGATATTCGTAGCCCATCAGTGTTCGAACTTTAAAAACTGTGTACGATTAATGTTATCTTCACACGCCCACATGATGTTAATTCGGTAAGGCTTGCGATTCACCATGTTTCCCCAAATTAATTAATTCGGTACGGTACGTATTTGTACGGCGAATTGGTTGAATTCTCTTTCGCACCACCCAAGGCGAATTCATTATAGGTGGTGTTATCCCATAAGCTGATTGCTTCTTCTTGATAATTTTCCATACAAAGCCTTTATACAACAAAATGTCAGTTAATCGAAATCTATGAAAATTTGCTTTTGACTTGACATTCATCTGCACGGCGAATTGATTGAATTCGCTTTGCCACCACCTGGTATAGATTCGCCTTGGCACCACCTGATATGAATTCGCCTTGGCTATGAATTCTTTGGCAAGTTCAATGTGAATTCAAAAACTTTCTATTCCTCCATTACCATACCTACCAGAAATGAAGCGTGTCATGATGAAGGACCTTACAAAGGGCACAAAAATAAAAAAATAAATTTTCAGCACCCTGTAAAAACAGTGAAATTAGGCTTTTCTCAACGCCACCAATGCAATGGGGTAAATACTAAAAATGTAGTATTTTATTTGCTCAGATAATGGAATGCAGGTGATCTATTCTGATCTTAATTTTCCTGCTATATGGCTCGAATAAAGGGAGCCGCTTTGAGGAAAACATTCATAAAAGCTGAAAATGGCCAGATAGGTAAATAGTCCTTCGGACGAATTGTGCCCAGAGTGAATACCTTAACAACAATAGCCGTGTTTTTTTTTACAGGGACATATATAAATCTACGTTTGCGGGTAAAAAAAACGCTTATCCTCACTTAATAATGTAATAACTAGCTACAGAAGGGGTTGTACCGAAATGCGGAGACGCACACCTCTGTTGGCCAGCCATAGGTGAATAATTTTATATATAAAATACATATAAATATAATTTTAATACTTACGAAAGAGCTTTCTTCAGAGTTAGCTTTATCACGAACAGCACTTGTTTGCAAACTTGAAATTTTTTGCTTGGGAAATTTTGTAGAAAATCTGAAGCCAACTTTGAGCCACTGTTCGGAAGAATAAAAATAGTTATGAGTTTCTTTAAGCACTTGTTGCAATTAGAGGGGAATCAATGAAATGGTCCAAAACTTGACCGACCTATCATACTGATTGTGTCAGGCTCAAAAACCGGAAAAACTAATAACAAAAGTACTTTAGAAAATTTGTCTAACAGGGGTCGGTCACTCGGCTGCGGTGTGGACATAGAGAAATGAAGGTTTTGGCATAAGCATAGAAAATATAGGTATACATATATAGGTATATAGGTCATAAAAAACGTATCAGTGTAAACATTTAATACTTCTAATAAAAGACTAAAATTAATTTGTACTCCAATTTAATAGAAAATAATTAAAATAATGTGACGAATATGAGTGACACTAAGTGATACTCACATCACTAGTCTGATGCTAAGTAAATGAATTCACAACAACAATAAAGCGGACAGTCACTTGTATCTACATAAACGAATAAAACATTATGTCTACACATATGTACGTACACGCAGCAGAGAAGAGATGCACAAACACATGCAGATATCTTATCTGAGATGCTCCCAAAAGTATGCAAATGTAATTGTTGAAGTGTCGCTCACAAATACACGCATATGAGAAGCTATATACGTGCAATTGTAGTTATAATTATACGGCGGTAACTAAATAAATTCTGGAAGCGCGTACAAGATGCCACGAGGAAATCACAGAGTATAAAAGCACCAGCGGTACGCTACAATCAGTTTTGATTAAGCACGCAATCTGTCGGGCAATAGTAGAGTTCCATTTAAGCTATCAGTCAGTTTGGTTATTAAGCAAGCTAGTTGCAAAGTATAAGTGTTATTGTGAAGTACTTTAATAAAGGCCATTTTTCCATTATTCAATATTGGAGTTATTTATTCAACAGTTTAGTGATTCGAACTAAGTAGAAGATTGCAAATAAGGGAAATTGCAAGTAATTTCGTTAAAATAATTTACAGATACAATCTGTGTTTTGTAGAAATTGTTTAACGTGACGCATTTCACACTCTTCTCCTATTCGAAATTTTTATAAATTTTGAAAATTTCAACAGTTTTGGAGTCCCTAAAAAGGATAAAAATGATCTGAAAAATGTGATGATTGGGCGTAATGTTGAAGAACTCTTCCTCTTTTCGGGGTTCCCCCATAAATTCAGAAACACATTTTTCCAGAAAACATTAGTCAGAACCCTTTTTTCAGAAAGCCAAAATTCAGAAGTCAAAGTTCAGAAACAAAGATTCAGAAATAAAAATTCAGAAATCAAATTTTTGAAGTCAATTTCAAACAGATTTCACAAGACAATTTTCAGAAGTCAAACTTCAGAAGTGAAAATTCAGAAAGTAATCAGACAGCAAAAAAACATTAAAATTTGCCCAACATTTTATTCTTTTTTCTGTCTGATTACTTTCTGAATTTTAAGTTCTGAATTTTTTCAGCCTGTAACACAGCAACGTCGAAAGAAGCTGTTATATCCAATATTTATTCTAATTATAGAATATGTATAATATTACCAAATTGGGTGAAGTCCGTACAAATAATTATATCGAAAGGTGACACAATGTCATTCGAAGGTGCGTTTGGGACACACCCTAACATATTTAATTTCATAAATAAAATATTTCATTTCAGATAAATTACTTTTCTACATAACACGCGGCACCCCCGTTTAAAAAAATGTCTACCTATTTCCTCTTACAATAAAACTTGATAAGTAAAATATCATTGATTCAAAACAATTTTTTGCTAAGTTATAGCTTATTATTGTAGTCTACGATCCTTTTAAACTTGTTTTATATCTAAGTTGTCATGGTCTTTAACCGATCCCGTCCATGTTTACTAAAAATATGTGT
>JARSSU010025174.1:0-68253 GCA_029619165.1 Eurosta solidaginis
CCGAGTTGCAAATTGGACAGCTGATTATCTGGCTGCTCAATAGGATGTTCGTAATTTAGTTTCAATAGTTCTCCTCTTCAAAACACGAAACATAATTGCTGTCCGCATAAAATATCCTAAATGTCATCTCTAAATAATTAGCTCGCAATGATGTATGTTCGAGATGACTCAGTTCGTCTTACTTCGCTAGCTTGAGCTTTAACAGAAAGGTTCCCTTTTCACTGCAGCTATTTTAGCTATATATTGCGGTGCTCCATCTTTATGCGGTGTTGTTCACCGTACTCATTGGCAAGCGCATCCGCACTTTGGAAACATTGGGACCTAGTTTTTAGCAAGTGCATTGCGATTAGCTTTGAAGCAGGTTATTACCCATTTCCATAACTCTGCTGCAAATATAATTGACATGTGTTTTCAAGAGTCAATATACCATTCTGGGAGTCCGTTTCGAGATGATCATATAGTTTCCTCGGGGTGTTACGCGGTAATCTGACAGCCTTTTAATAAAGTACCTCAGTGCAACTTGTCTACTTCTTCGTAATATTCACTTCCCCATACTTCTGCTGCATATCGCTTATTATTTTAGTGCTAAGAGACCCTTTTAAACTTGTTTTGATATCTAAGTTTGCCGATGGTCTCTCAACCGATCCCGTCCATTCTTTACTAGAAATATTTTCTGCTATAAGGAAAATATGTGTACACAATTTCATTACGATATGTTATTTTTCTTCGAGTTATGGCTCCGAAAACGTATAAAATTGCTTAGTCATAAAAGGGGCGGTGCCACTCTATTTTCATAAATTTGAAGTTTTTCCCATTTATTGTTATAATCCAATGGGATATGAAATTACCATTGATACAAAGCTCTTTTTGCTAAGATATAGCTTATTATATTCGTCCACGACCCTTTTAAAAATCTTTATATATAAAGTGGGCGTGGTCCTTAACCGATGTCGTTAATTTTTCTTCAAAGCATTCCTTATAGTAAAGGCAACCTCTCTGCCGAATTTTGTTACGATAGGTTTAACGATTTTTGATTTATGATTAATAATATTTGTAAAATTGATTTTATCACAAGTGGACGGTGCCACGACCCATTTAAAAAAATGTTTTCAAATTTTTATCAAGAGTCTCAATATCAGTCACCCGTCAACTTTCACACATTCTAGGTGTACTTTTACTAAATATCAGATTTTTTGTGTTTTTCCAAAATGTTATATGTATAAAAAGTGGGCGGGGTTAATATCCGATTTGTGTCTTTTCAATACATTCTATTCTGGGTCAGATAAGCTCGTGTACCAAATTTGGTGAAGATGTCTCAATATTTACTCAGTTATCGTGTTAGCGTGCTCCGCCTACCACAACCGATGCCCTGGGTTCAACCACCCGGGCAAAGCAACATCAAATTTTTAGAAATAAGGTTTTTCAATTAGAAGACAATTTTTCTAAGCGGGGTCGCCCCTCGGCAGTGTTTGGCAAGCGCTCCGGGTGTATTCTGCCATGAAAAGCTCTCAGTGAAAACTCATCTGCCTTGCAGATGCCGTTCGAGTCGGCATAAAATCATGTAGGTCCCATCGGCCAATTTGTAGGGAAAATCAAGAGGAGCACGACGCCAAATTGGAAGAGAAGCGCGGCCTTAGATCTCTTGCGAGGTTATCGCGCTTTATCTATTTCTTTTTTTCTATGTTTTTTATAAATATCGTGTGTTAAAACGGACACGTGACGGACGGTCGGACATGGCTCATATCAAATTTTTTTTTTATTTTTATTTGTATTTTTTTTCGGGGGGGGGGGGGGGGAATTCGACTGCCGTGCAAATAGCTGATAACTGTGACAATAATCATAACATCGCATTTCTTCTAGTGTTTTGCGAATCGTTTCACCGTCGAATTACTAACTTATAGTTCTCTACCTGAGTCCGATTCGAAATGCAATAGAGAACTACTTGCAACTCTATGTAAATTACTATATTTCTCTAACGATTAGAAACTGTGTTTGCTGAGACGAGGCAGTATCCAGTTAGTATGCTCACCGTCTTATAAAGTCTTCTCATCTTTCAGAGATATGAGCCATCTTTTGGTCAGTCTAATACAGGGATGCACCTTAACGTTAAGCTAATCGTTTATCAAAAAATTTCCACCGTTTCAGTTGAAACACTTCGAAATATTATCGATAAAGAAATTATCAAGATAATTGTATCTCGTTTTAACCGAAACGAAAAGCTTTCGTTAACGTTAAAAACGTTAACAAAAACGTGATACTTTATGTTTGAATTGTGCTGGCAATGCTATAGCCATGGTGAAGCCGTAAGGTGGTAACAACGAGCGCACATACACACACAAACTCCATGTAATTTGTTTGTGTAATTCGTTGGTGGTAATGTCAAAAATACTCTGAGAAATGTTCGTACTGTCAAAATTCATGAGAAAAGTTGCAATCAGCTTGGCTAATGCTTTCACCTTTAATGACTCCGCCATCAATCAGCTTTGCCAGCATAGTTTGAAATTAATAATCAACATAAACGATTTGATTTCGTTTGATATGGCAGAAAACGAAACGAAATCATTTCGTTAATTTGACGTTCTTAACGTTAATAAACGAAACGAAATGACTTTGTTTCGTTTATTAACGTTAATTATCGTAACGAAATGATATCGGTTCGTTGGTTAAGCTATGCTGGTCTAATATCATAGGATTTGCACATGATCTTAGAAATTTTGTAGCCCTGCGCTTCCAGTCACACACCTTTACAGCTTGACCCGCCAAAATATTTTGATTAGGCCACATTCGTCCGTCCATCCGTTAACACGATAACTTGAGTAAAAATTGAATGAGAATTGAGCGATATACACGTAAATCGCTATACTGGCTTTTTGGACTCAGAATAGATGGGTATGAAAACATGTGAAATCACACAATCACCAGGCGCCTTTTTTTCGATATCAAAGATTTCGTGAAAAGGAAAAAATATTTCTTGGCCAAAGGCGGCATAATTAATGAAGCTTGAAAATAGGTTGACTGAAATGCAAATGGATATTTGCATAAGATTTTTGGAATAGACATGGCCTCGCAACGAAAATCACTCATCTTATGTCTCCGAATGTCCTGCAGTCTCTCTGTTAACACAATAACTTGAGATATTATTCAACTATATTGGTACACGAGCTTATTTCTTTCTATATCGAAATTTCGAGAAAATGGAAAAACTGACACAAAGTATTAAAAAAATACTTATAAAATGATAGAACTTGGCGAGTGGACTATTTGGAGGCAAATAGAAGTTAATAAAATTTTGAAAATATGTGATGTGCATTCTGGCGAGAAAATTCAAAAAATGGCATCAGGACGAGACAAGGCGACAGCAGTTTCCATTATATCTTGTTAGATCTCTCAAAGCCTATATTCTCTCACAAGGGAGTGGATTTGAACCCGCACTCCTACGATGGTTGAAGTGTTACAAACGCATTGAGCCACGTCATGCCTCATTGTTGTAAACTTTATCCCAATTGCCTTCCTTGCATATTTTTCCTTTGCACAGCACATACTTTGTATATAATTATGTGTTAAAGTTATGCTTTTGTTGGTGGCCGTTTCCGAACATATCCATCCTGATTTCACGTTGTTTAAATTTTTCCCAAATAATTAATAAATTATAAATTAAAAATTACTTCAAATAAATGTAGGGTCTGCGGTATACTGTGCTGATCCGAAATAAGCAGATTCTACAGGCTGCCGGATTACTGTAGCGTTTTCCAAGCGGAAATATTAGACGTAACAAAGCAGTAGAAACCCTGGAAGAGAATAGCTTAAGCTGCACCGCGTTAACTTTTATATTGACAGTCGAGCAGCAGCATTAAGGCAATAACCTCACACAGCACAGCATCTAAATGCGTGTTAGAGTGTAAGCAGTCTCTGGAGAGAATCGGGACAGGGAGAAGCATACATCTATATTGGGTCTCAAAGCATATGGGAATATATGGGAATGAAAAAGCGGATGAACTAGCTAAAAGGGGCGCATCCATTGAATCCTGCTCCGTAGAGGTCGCAATTAGACTAGGCGAGATTAAGAGAAGGCGAGAGGTGCACATTATCGACCAAGCAGGAAAGGCGTGGCTTCAAGCGCGGGGCTGTAAAGTGTCGAAGATTATGTGTAGGTCTTATAACCTTCGACTAACAAAGTTGCTTCTATCATTAAAAAGAGAGGACTGTAGACTCATGACGGGTATTCTGAATGAATCACTGTCTTCTGGCGTCACATGCCTTTAAATTATGCTTGATCAGTGATAGCAGATGTAGGAAGTACGGGTTAGAGGAGGAAACGATCGAGCACGTTCTGTGCTCGTGCCTGCACTTGCCAGGCTCAGACTCCAGCTATTAGGAGTGATACGGCTGTCAGATCTAGAAGCAGCAAAGGGCTTAAGTCCTAGGAAGCTTCTAGTATTTGCCAAGAGGACGGAGTTATTTTATAATCATAGGTCCTGGTTTTGGATAGGGTTTTCAGTTTGATCGTTAAAACACAGACTCAATCAGTCTATGTGAGGTCCTCATAGACCAGCCAGTTCAACCTAACCTAAATGTTTTCATAACCTAAATGTTTTCATATATTTAAAAGCAATGAGGGCAGATCCTCACGTTAATTTATATATACAAATGATACAACATTGGTTAGTTCTCGAATAGAACGAAAACAAAAATACCAGTTTCTTTGAAATACCGCAGTGTTTCCGATGTTTCCTTCTGTTTCGTGATCTATTCATACATGTGGGAAATTTAAAGTCTTGATTTACGGGTTTTCCCACAACCTAAAACATTTACATGCCACACAAATTTATAACACGCCACCAAAATTAAATCACAACCACAAATATTTATTTATAGATAATACAAACATAAATAATTTCATTTTGACTGATGAGTGCATTATAACCCTACTCAGCATAAATTCAATATTTTTTGACGTGAGCTGGAGCGTTAATGAAACAAATTCTGAAATTGGGCGCTCAGTCCAGATAGGAACGAGTCAGCACCCTCCAATTCAGGTTTCATCGATTCTTGTACAAAGTTTAGTACTTCTTCGTCATTCAAATTTGTATATATACCCGGGAAATCTGGGGTCCCCAGATTTCATCCCATTTGACGTCACTGTACAAATTTTTCCGTTCACAACGCCCGTGCTCCAGAATCTCCACGACATGTATCACCTGCACCACGTGCACAAATCATTGATGATGTTTAAAGTTCTTGCTTTCTCATAATTTGAGCACAATACGGATTTGATATTATATCCAGGACATAGTTTGGAGTGAATCCGAAGGCTGGATGAGCCTGCAGATTTTGCACCCCATCCGCTAACCCACATTTTATTAAAATTCTGTAATGTAGTACTGCAAAGCGGAATTGCTTGTATTTAGAACTCTTGGTAAAAGGTGAACACAATTTAATAGCTGCTATATCCATATGTTAGTTTTCCTCATCAAAAGTCTCTGGCTTAATAAAACGCCGCACCTTGCTGCTTTTTTGGACCTTCAATACTGGTTCCACCAGCTCTAACTGTGACCCAATGCTCTTTTCTCTTATTCACGCAATGAGCTGCTGTAATTACAGTTTCCATATTTACCAATGAGCCAGCGCAAAAATACTCAAAGGGTCATGTAATGAAACCATATAAGGGCGATCCTCTATTTTCGAAACTTTGGCACCATTAGAAAATGCGGAATCGCGAATTCGCACCGCTCAAAAGACATATAAGCAGGACTAACAGCAGAGCGAAATAGTTTTGTAAATTCATTTTAAATAGTGACTGCTTACGACGATTGTTAAATATACAGTACAAGGCAAGAAAACTCTTTGGGCGATATTTATACCTTTTTGAAATTTTTTAAATCAGATAAACAAAAAGTTTTCGCTCTACCAAAATAACAAAGTAAATATAATTAAGTATATTCCACCAAAATGAAATTAGCGAGAGTTTGGACAAATATTTTACCGTAATTTTTAAAAGTAAATTTCTTTCGATTGTTTATATATGGGGTATTCCATCCCATTTCGACCAATTTTGAACCCGACCCCTTTAGAATTGGCTGAAAGTTTTTTCTTCTTTTTCTAGCTTACGAAAGACGTTTTTCAGAATTTTTCAAATTTTTTCATCCAACTCAAAAAAAGTTATGAATTTAAAACAAAAAACGGTGTGTTTTTTTCAAAATGCTATAACTTTTTCAAAATTGACCGTTTGGGATCTTTTGTTTTTTAAAAATTAGTTTTAAAATGTACTTTTCGGAAAAGATACAAAAAAATTAAAAAATTTTTTTTTCAATTAAATAAAAAAAAGAATTATCGGCCCACTCCGGGATAGTGGGGATGATTGCAGAAAACTTCAAAATTACAAAAAAAACTTTAAAAATTTTTTTGTATTTTTTCCGAAAAGTACATTTAAAAACACATTTAGATCCCAAACGGTCATTTTTGAAAAAGTTATAGCATTTTGACGGCCACCCGCGATGTGATGGTAGCGTGCTCCGCCTACCACACCGGATGCCCTGGGTTCAAACCCCGGGCAAAGCAACATCAAAATTTTAGAAATAAGGTTTTTTAATTAGACGACAATCATGTAGGTCCCGTCCGGCCAATTTGTAGGGAAAATCAAAAGGAGCACGACGCAAATTGGAAGAGAAGCTCGGCCTTAGATCTCTTCGGAGGTTTATCGCGCCTTACATTTATTTATTTTTTTTATAGCATTTTGAAAAAAACACCGTTTTAAATTCATAACTTTTTTTGAGTTGAATGGAAAAATTTGAAAAATTCTAAAAAGTCTTTCGTAAGCTAGAAAAAGAAGAAACACTTTCAGCCAATTCTAAAGGGGTCGGGTTGAAAATTGGTCGAAATGGTCAGGAGTACCCCATATACATATATTAGGGTGTTTCGAGATATTATTGTAAAAACTCAAATTGTATGTTAAGGAAAGGAAGAAGCCAAAATTGCAAAGTCACAGGTCATTTAGAAGGTAGTGCTCAATGCTCTTAAAAAAGTTAGAGCGTAAATTTCTGTACAATTTCTGAAAAAAGATAGAAATGTTTATTTACGAAAACACTTATTTTATTTGGTTATTTTAAATTAAGGATCTTTTTAAAAATAGTAAATTTTATAGGAAACTAGCTTATGCCCGCGGGTTTTACCACACTTTTCTATAAAAATATGCAAGCTTCACGTAACTGGCCATGGGTAAAACATGAGTTGGTAAGATTGACTTCTGCTACAGCTAATTATTGTTGTTGTATGATATAATCATATTTGTAATAGGATTCCCCTCGCGCGTATGTGAGGTTGACATTGAGTTGCAGAAGCTCTGAAGCTATAAAGGTTTTGTATTGCGCTCATCAATCCCTTGATTCGCAGCTAATGATCGTCTTGCGCTTCATTGATAGGGATAGGAAATTTGAGGCATTTAAAATTGAAAAGACAAATCTATGGATATGTGTTTCTGTTTTCGAAATTTCCCGATAAATGATTGCTTCATGAAATCCTTAAAAGTTTTGTGATGAAAAGCCTTGTCCCACTACATAACCGTGGAGAAATAACGAAGCATAAATATTATGATATTATGGGCCCTTTTTAAGGATCAATTGTTGAGGAGAAATTTCTGATGGCTCCAAAGAGCTAATAAACTCAATCGATATGCACAGCATGGGACTCTTCCACGACTGTATTAATAGAGTGATAATATGTCTTGGTTTAGTGATATTATCATCCTCATTTTAAGGTGCCTAAATGCCTTTTCTCAAAGCTATTTATAGTTTGTAAAGATAGATTCAATATTTGGAAGAAACATTAGCTATTAAGCTTCAGCTGATATCATAATTTCTCAAAAACTTGCAGGAAAAGAAATGAAATTTGTTAGTAAAGAAATAGGAATTTTGCCATAATAAATTTCAGAAGTTGTTTAACAAAAGCTGCTGCTGAAGTGTTTTCGCCAAAATGCCCTCTCATATTTCTAAAGAGGGTACATTTTTGTACGTAAAGGCGTCTATAGACGAAAAAGCACGCATTTACTTCAACTGCGGCTGTTACAGCAAGTACCGGGAAAGCACCACCTTTGGGATGATATTACACCTTAAATTCTTAAGGGTTCGGTCTAAAACTTGCAGCGACTGTTTTATGAGTTATGGTGCACACATCGCACACCCTCACTTTGGCCTGATACCATCGCGTATCAGATGTTTGCAGACAGTGGTCATTTAAATGCGGAGTTGTACGTCCATCACACAAAGGGTATCCGCGGTATCTGAGAAAGCAACTGCCATAGTGATTTCTCTTTTTGCTCTTACATCAATTAATCAAATTACATAAACAGAAATGTTTTTCCGGTTCATTCAGGCGTATCCAAAAATACAAACCCTAAAGAAAACATAAAAGAATACTAAAGGAATAACAGCCAAACCTAACTCTGCAATCAAACTTCACGTGTTGAAATAACCTCAGTTTTTAGATAGCCATAGTTCTGAAAGTCCCATTTGTCTTGTTTTGTTTTTGTTCCATATATTACTGGTGCTTTTAGGGACTTAACGTCATATAGCTCCTGACCAATTTTCATTATTCCATTTGTATGGGAGGTGCCACGCCCGTATGAACATCCAAAAACTCTGTAGTCAAACTGTAGCTGTTACATAACCTAAGTATGTACGGCAGCCATAGTTCTAAAAATCCCATTTGTAGGGAAGTTGCCACGCCCTCTTTTCCCCCATCCCACATTTTAGTGGAGGTGTTGGGACTTAACCTCATATAGCTCCCTACCAAATTTCATTATCCTACCATTACTACATCCAGAGATATGGCAGTATTCCATTTGTATGGGAGGTGCCACGCCCCCTTCTCCCTCACCCCACATTTTCTTGATGGTGTTAAGGATTGACCTCATATAACTCATTACTGAATTTCAATGTTCTGGCATGTATACCTTCAGAGTTATGCAGTAACAAAGATTCCATTTGTATGGCAGGTGCCACGCCCATTTTATATATCGACATTATTTTAGCCTATGACCATCCCTGGAAGGTTTCAAGTGGGTTGTGCAAATTTGGTTGTCATCGGTCGATCCGTTGAGGACGCACCCGATCTGTACCTACATACATACATACATAATTTTAATTTTATATATATAGATACAAATAATCAAAAAGAAGTGTTTATATTTGGCCTTTAGAAGTAAACGGTTTCTGCAGGCTTTCAAAAACGGCCCTCTTTGTTGGTTCAGTCGAACGCGTTTTCGATTAGCCTCTACAATCTACAGTACAAACTGTCTTTCCTACTTATCATTTGTTATGATTAAGCGACCGCCATATATTCACAATGTTCAATTTGTTTTCATAGCTCACTTTCTTTCAAAAAAAAGTTATAATCCGACCAGTTCGTCGGATAGGTACCACAAATGTAACTGCAATGGTTTTAGCTATCTATTCGTCAATTTCTCTGCGTTTCCAACACTTTTTTTTCAAACATGCATTACTGCTGCTTGGGGTCTCTACTCAGTTTGTCACATACAAAAGTGCTCCAAAATGGATAAATCTGTCCAAATTTTCTTTCTCCTTATTTTTGAGGTAGTAAACTCCTTGACTGTGGAAAAGGAACAATTTATATGCATAAATAAGCTTAACCATCCAACGATTTATAGGCCCAAATGCTCTCGAATAATTTTTTTTCTATTGGTTGCCTTAACACCAACAACGCAGTCCGGTAAGTTCGAGGTAGTCATCTCGAAACTGCCTTTCTTGTATGATGTAGCAAGGATTCCTATGCACTATTTTTTAACTCAACTTCTCCAGGAGACACAATTAGTGGTGTGTAGTCTGATGAAACAATTTCTTTCTATGACTCCTTTAACCTTTATATAAGGTATTTTCAGGTAAGCTCGAAGATCCCAAACATAATGTAAATACCTTACTCGAAACTATTTCCATTATGTGATGGCGACACAGAAACCATATAAGTTCTTTCTTCCGATGTTTGCAATGGAAATGTATACACCGCTTTATGTACCACTTTGACGGCTGTTGTATCAAGGCTCGTACCATTACTTTATTGCCGAGATCCCATAATAGTTTTAAGTACTGCATCTCCAGCTTCCTTACCTGTTGCTTTAGCAAGTTTTGGCACCCCCAGCAATTTCTCATTTCCATCGGATAAGGAAACTAGCACTGGAAGCTTAAAGCCCCTGCCATATTCATGTCAAAAAGACTGTTCTAAGCCTTTGGCGAAGAACCAACTTCGTTCTTGCTTACTAACACTTTTTCAATTTTTTTTGGAAGATGGTTGATAAAATTCATCATCATCAGTACCATTTTCTGTACAGTTTTTTTGCACGTGAACTATCATTTTAGTTATCATCGGGTGGATTAATAGAAGAAGAAGTGGATTTTGCAGGAGGATCCGACTTTTCTCTTTGCTTCTCTTCTTTTTCAAATCATTCTAGTGCTCTTTCTTGCTTTGTAATATAATCGTTGTCTTAAGATGAAACGATAATTTTTCTCTCGGTTTGTTGGTCAATTGACTTTATTTTTCTTTAAGGCCACTGTGAATGCACTTTTCTAGTTTTTCAATCGAACCATTCGCATATTTATTCAGGGCTAGTGCTTTGCTCCAAACTTTAAATTTGAGGCTTTATAACAATTTTAAAATTCAGTACTCTAATGCTGAAAATTCTTAAAATGGTTAACTTCTGAGTCCTTAAAAAGAAACGAACAAAAACTTTCTAAAATTAAGTTTTACAGAAACTTTATGAAAACTTAACCTTATAGAGCTCTGCCATCCATACGTTTTACTGTGCTAAGATTTTGTAAATAATTAGAGAATCCCTAGCTCTCTAAAAAAACTTTAGATTTTTGAAACACCCTAATATGTATATGTTTATTTACAGTTTGAACTATAGTACTGTTACCATCATCGTATATTTAATGATTAAATACGGAAAAGTACAACACACTTATTCAATTCTATTTGTTCCCTTAAATACTTATTTGATCTATTGTATAACTACTGCCATAAAACCAGATTTGGAACACTGCTCGTGGACTAACATAATTAACATCTTTTGTTAATATAAGTGAGACGTTAATTAGTATTGATTTTAGGGTCTGTTCATCTTTCATATATAATAAAATTGAATGATTACTAGACGACCTTATAATAGTTTAGAAATTCATTGGTACAAAGAGTTTAAAGTGAGTTGTCGCAGACCTTCAAAGACATAAAAGTGCAAGGTTGAAAGTGGTGGATAGAGCACCGATACCCTATATACCAAAGATGCAGGTTTGGATACCACGTGTGGTGAAGTCAGAGGATACACGGGATTGGAAGGTGCTACATATATCTCGACCCGTGGAGGGGGGCCATAATTGCGTTCTCCAAATTAAGAAGGAATCGGAGGATGTGTTACCCTTACAACTGGGGAGAATGTCCTGATGCACTGGCAGTATTTATTAGCGCCTTAGAAAGAGGAGTCCTAAGCAAAATACCCCAATACGCTCAAAACAGGGGTGGTAGAAATGAACTCCCATAACCTGAAATCAGCGGCAAAAATCCATCGCGTGAGATAAGTTGCGGAGAATATGTAGGGGCCAACAGTTCAAGGACGCTACGATTTTTACAGATAAACCATTTAACACAGTTAATTGGCGCCGAACGATCTCCTCCGAGCTATTGACGGGCGATTGTTTTAAATGGCTCTGAGAAAGGAGCCATAGCTTCATCTGCTTTTTCCAACCCTTTTTTCAAAACATTTGGTCATTGAAAGCTGCTTTTCTGCCGTTTAGGGTCTCTACCCAGTTTGTCATATACGAAAGTGCTCCAAAACGGATAAATCTGTCCAAATTTTCTTTCTCCTTATTTGTGAGATAGTAAACTCCTTGACTGTGGAAAAGAAACAATTTATATGCATAATAAATTAACCATTCAGCGAGCGCGATTTATAGGCCCAAATGCTCTGCAATCATTTTTTTTCTATTGGTTGTCTTAACACCAACATCATCAGTCCAATAAGTTCGAGGTAGTCATCTCGAAACTGGTCTTTCTTACTAAGATTATGTAGCAGGGATTCCATGGCATTATTTCTTAGCTCAACTTTACCAGGAGACAAAAGTAGTGGTGTGATGTCCAATCGAACGATTTCTTTCTATAATTCCTTTAACCTTTATATTTGTCAGGTGAGCTTAAAGATCCCAAACATAATGTAAATACCTTGCTCAAAACTATTGCATTATGTGATGGGGACACGGAAACCATAGAAGTTCTTTCTTCAGCTGATTTTCAATGTAAATGCATACACCACTCTTTATACCAATATTGACGGCTGCTGTATCAAGGCCCGTACCAATTACTTTATTGCCGAGATCCCATGTCTTAATATTTTTAAGTACTGCATCTTCAGCTTCCTTACCTGTTGCTTTAGCAAGTTTTTGGCACTCCCAGCAATTTTTCATTTCCATCAGATAAGGAAACTAGTACTGGAAGCCACATTCATGTCAAAAAGGTTGCCTTTGTTGAAGAACCAACTTCGTTCTTGCTTACTAACACTTTTTCAATTTTTTTTGGAAGATGGTTGATAAAATTCATCATCATCAGTACCATTTTCTGTACAGCTTTTTGCACTTGAACTATCATTTTAGTTATCATCGGGTGGATTAATAGAAGAAGAAGTGGATTTTGCAGAGGATCCGACTTTTCTCTTTGCTTCTCTTCTTTTTCAAATCTTTCTAGTGCTCTTTCTTGCTTTGTAATATAATCGTTTGTCTTAAGATGAAACGGTAATTTTTCTCTCGCGTTTTTTGGTCAATTGACCTTTATCTTTCTATAAGGCCACTGTGAATGCACTTTTTCTAGAACTCCTCGCACATTTATTCGGGACTAGTGCTTTGCTCCAAAATTTAAATTTGAGACAATTTTATAATTCAGTACTCTAATGCTGAAAATTCTTAAAATGTTTATCTTCTGAGTCCTTAAAAAGAAACGAACAAAAACTTTCTAAAATTAAGTTTTACAGAAATTTATGAAAACTTAACCTTATAGAGCACTGCCATCCATACGTTTTACTGTGCTAAGATTTTGTAAATAATTAGAGAATCTCTAGCTCTCTAAAAAACTTTAGATTTTTGAACCACCCTAATATGTATATGTTTATTTACAGTTGAACTATAGTACTGTTACCATCATCGTATATTAATGATTAATACGAAAGTCACCATACCCACTTATTAAGCTCTATTTGTTCGCAAACTTATTATGTGATCTATTGTATACTGCCATAAAACCTGATTAATACGGAAAAGCACACACACCCCACTTATTAGTTCTATTTGTGTTTTTTTTACTGAACCCATTACCTGAGTCAATTTTTGGTTAGAATTGCCTATAAAATTTCAATGCCTTTAAAAAAAAACAATGTAAGGCGCGTTATCCTCCGAGAGATCTAAGGCCGAGCTTCTCTTCCAATTTGCGTCGTGCTCCTCTTGATTTTCCCTACAAATTGGCCGGACGGGACCTACATGTTTTATGCCGACTCCGAGCGGCATCTGCAAGACAGATGAGTTTTCACTGAGAGCTTTTCATGGCAGAAATACACTCGGAGCGCTTGCCAAACACTGCCGAGGGGCGGCCCCGCTTAGAAAAATTTTCTTCTAATTGAAAACCTTATTTCTAAAAATTTTTGATGTTGCTTTGCGCGGGGTGTAATCCCAGGGCATACGGTGTGGTAGGCGGAGCACGCTACCATCACACCACGGCGGCCACAAGCTTTGATAACAGTTACAATTCATGACATTATAAATGCTATCTAATATAAAGGTGAGAGCACACAGCTGCATATAAATAATATTCGGTTTCCACACTTATATTTACTTATTTTTAACACGCTTTATTAGCTTGGCCTGTAGTAACGGAATTTTGAGCTTAATTTTCACCGTTTCTAGAAGTCTGATTAATTTGAAACTTTGCATACGTATCAAGGACCGATAACAATGCATTAATGTGATGGTGTGGTGACATAACGTCAACGGCCATAAGGTCAATTGGCCTTATTACCACATTGAATGGCCATAAGTTTGATTGAAACTTTGCACACGTATCAGTGCTCGATGACAATGCATTAATATGATGGTGTGGGTGACAAAAGGTCATACGGCCATAGGGTCAATTGGCCTTATTACGACTTTGAATGGCCATAAGCTTGATTGAAACTTTGCACACGTATCAAGGCTCGATGACAATGCATTAATGTGATGGTATGGTGACATAAGGTCAACTGCTATAGGTCAGTTGGCTTTCATTACCACTTTGAATGGCCATAAGTTTTGATTGAAACTTTGCACACGTGTCAGGGCTCGATGGCAATGCCTTAATGTGATGGTGTGGTACATAGGTCAACGGCCATAAGTTCAATTGGCCTTATTACCACTTTGAATGTCCATAAGTTGATTGACTTTGCACACGTATCAAGGCTCGATGATAATGCATTAATGTGATGGTGTGGTGACATAATGTCAACGGCCATAAGGTCAATTGGCCTTATTACCACTTTGAATGGCCATAAGTTTGATTGAAATTTTGCACACGTATCAAGGCTTAAAGGCTCCAAACTCCGTTGCACCTTTTGAAGCATTTTAAGATAGGTACTTTTAGCTAGTGCAGGCCACCAGACCAGGCACCATAAAGAAGAATCGGGGCACAATGGCTGCGTAAATCCAGTAGGTCACCTTAGGGGAGAATCCCCAGGAGGTGTCAATTGCCCTCTTGCAGGTGAACAGCTCTGCTGCTGCCTTCTTGGATCGCTCCACTATATGGTCACTCCATAATAGCTGTCCTATCAGAATGGCTCCCAAATATTGACTTGATCGCTAAACGCTAAGACGTACCCCCAATTCTTGCGGTGTACGATTTGGTACTTTGTACCTCCTCGTGAAGAGGACAAGCTCGGTTTTATTCGGGTTGACTTCCAAACCTGTGGCTGTGACCAGTGCGAAATTTTGGATAGTGCCCTTCCATTAGGTTGCAAAGAGTTTGCGGATTTTTCCCCAGCATGTTGACAGCAGATGTCATCTGCATACGCGATCACTGGTGACGTTCTGCCTCCATGAGGCGTGGTAGTTGGTTGAGCGGTAACCACCCAAAGTAGCGGAGAGAGAACGCGCTTGCGAGTGCCTCTGTCGACCGGTCTGGGATCACGCATCTACCTAGCTCAGTTTTAGTATGCCTACGCGTAAGCAAATTGTATATAAACTCTACCAGCACGCGTCAACCTCCAGATCGGCCAGCGCCGAGTGATGGCCTCAGAGAGAACGTTGTTAAAGGCACCCGCTATATCTACAAATGTCGCCAGTGTGTATTCCTTGAGGTCAAGTGACCTTTCGATAACGGATACCAGTGAATGCTAGGCCGTGTCAGTTGACTTACCCTTAGTATAGGCAGAGACAGAAGATAAGCTTATAGGCCTATAATCATTTGGTTTAGAGTGGGAGGTTTTCCCTGCCTTGGGGATAAAGACCACGTTGACTTCTCTCCACGATGGTGGTACGTAATTGAGCCTAAGACAACCTATCAAAAAAATGTTTTTTTAAAGTCAATTTTAACAAAAATTTAATATATTTACAGTATATAAGTAAATTATGTCAACATTCAACTCCATTAATGATACGGTGCAACAAAATACAAAAATAAAAGAAATTTCAAATGGGCGTGGCTCCGCCCTTTTTCATTTAATTCGTCTATAATACTTTTAAGGCCATAAGTTCGAACAAAATTTACCAATCCTTGTGAAATTTGGTAGGTTCCTAGATTCTATGATGATAACTGTTTTCTGTAAAATGGGCTAAATCGGTTGAAGCTACGCCCAGTTTGTATACACAGTCGACCGTCAGTCCTTCCGCTCGGCCGTTAACACGATAACTTGAGCAAAAATCGATATCTCTTTACTAACTTAGTTCACGTACTTATCTCAACTCACTTTATCTTGGTATAAAAAATGGCGAAGCGAAATGACCACGTCCCACTTTTCGATATCGAAAATTACGAAAATGAAAAATGCATAATTCTGTACCAATATGAAAAAGGGATGAAACATGGTAATTGGATTGGTTTATTGAAATATTACATTAGAAAAAACTTTGTAAATGTGTGTGACACCTACATATTAAGTAGAAGAAAATGAAAAAGTTCTGGAGGTCGAATCAAAAGCCCTTGGAATCTTGGCAGGAATACTGTTCGTGGTATGACCTATATAAATAAATTAGCGGTACCTGACAGATGATGTCTCTGGGTCACCCTGGTCCACATTTTGGTCAATATTCTCGAAAAACGCCTTCACATATACAACTAAGGGCCACACCCTTTTAAAACCCTCATTAATACCCTTATTGATACCCATATCGTACAAACACATTCTAGAGTCAGCCCTAGTCCACCTTTATGGCAGATATACCCGAAATGGCGTCCACCTATAGAACTATCGCCATTTCTCTTTTAAAATACTCTTTAATACCTTCCATTTGATACACATGGCACACAAACACATTCCAGGTTTACCCTAGGTTCATTTTCCTACATTGTGATTTTCCCTTATTTTGTCTCCAAAGCTCTCAGCTGATTATGTAATGTTCGGTTACACCCGAACTTAGCCTCCTAATTTGTTTTCTTTTTTTTGTGGATAAATCATTGTTTGAAGAAAAATCACCTGTTAAGGTGAAAGCGTGTAGTGAAAGAGTGTTGTGAATGAGTGTAGTGAGAGCTACACTTTGTTTATCTAGCAACAAGAACAAATCCCAATCATGTAGACACTCAATTTATTTTATTGCATTTTTAGCATTGAGTCACCCCCACTTGCATCTAAGCTCAAGAGCACAACAATTTGGCGCCACAATAAATATTTATTTCACCATATGACGACGCCCCAATTGTAAGTTTAACAATTGTAACTGTAATAATTCATAGCGCGCAGCGAGAATGCACGGCCAAGTTGAAAGACCTTCATCTTAACAAGGCTGAACAAGAGAAATAATTTGATGGGGTTAAATGTGAATTTAATAAAAATAATACGTTAAGAAATATTTGTTACTAAGCGAAGGAATTCCGTTTAGCACAAATAAATATTTACCTAGAAAAACTTTGTTTATTTGTATTAAAGTAAAATTTGTGTGTAAGTCAAATTAGTGCAAATATTATTAAAATTGTTTATTCATTTATTCAATGTCATATGATCATCTGACATATTTAAATTTTCTTACATCTTTAATATCATATTAACTAATAAAATGATACGTTCATAAGTTTAAGTTCAGAAAATTAAGAACCAAGTTCAGACTAGGTTTTCATTCCCCATTCCTTTTCTTTGTGCAGTTATGTGGGTTTTGAGGAACGGCCAGTTCACCTCCTTCTAAATAATAAATATAAGGCGAGATGACCGCCGAAGAGATTTTGTGCGAGCTACTCTTCAAACTTTCGTCGTTCTCCTTTTATTTTTCCTCCGAACGGCATCTGCAAGGCAGATGGGCTTTCACTGAGAAGCTTTTAATGGCAGAAATACACTCAGAGTGCTTGCCAAACACTGCCGAGGGACGATCCCGCTAGAGAAAAATGTTCTTTATTGCAAAACTTGTTTCTAAAATTTTAATGTTGCTTTGCACGGGTTGTGAGCCTAGATCTTCGGTGTGGGTGGCGGAGCACGCTTTCATCACACCACGGCGGTCACATCACTTCTTTGGAACTAATTACGGACACATCAGTTTAATCTTACCTAACATACTGTTTTCATGGAGAACTGTGAAATTTTCTGAACTTAAATATAAATTTCTGAAATCGAATTGTAAAGTCCTGAATTTGAATAGTCATTTTCTAATTTCACTGGAAATTCTGAAATATATTGTATTTGTTTTTCATTATAATTTACTGGCTTTAAATTGCAATTTTCTGAGTCTCAAAAAATTTGATCTTGTATATTTTGAAATTGACTTGTAATTATCTGAATACAAATTATAATTTTCTTAACTTCGAACGGAAGTTTTGAACTTGAATTTCAGCTTTCTTAGTAATTGAAAGTATTTTTGGATTAAAATTTGAAATTCTGAATTTGAGTTGCAACTTTATGCACTTATAGTTAGAATTTTCTGATTTATTCTCAAATTCTGAATTCGTTTTGCATTTTTTGGAACTTGAATTATAATTTTCTGAATTTATTAAAAGTTTCGAGTTTTAGTTGTAATTTTATGAATTTGCGTCGTAATTTTCTAAAACTAAAATTTATAGTTCTGAACTTCAGTTTTAATTCTTTTAATTTAAAACAGAAGTCAAACTTGAGTTATAATGTTGTGAACCTTGAATAAGAATTTTCAAATTTTAGTTTTTAGCTGAGTCTGAGTTGCATTTTCTGAAAATAAAATGTAAATTCTGAACTTCAGTTGTAGTTTTCTAAATTTAAAACAGAATTCCGAATTTGAGTTGTACTTTTCTGAATGTGGCATTAAAATAAAATTCTGAGCTAAAGTTTTAATATCCTAAATTTAGATAGAAAATTGAATTTGAGCTGTAATTTTTTTAATATGAACTAGAATTTCTGAGATTAAATTGAAAATTCTGAATATAAGTTGTAGTTTTCTAAATTTGAATTGAAATGTTCGGAATTTGAGTACAATTTTCTTATTTCAGTTCTTAGCTTAAGTTGTAATTTTCCGAATTTGAAATGGAAATTCTGAATTTTATGAAATAAGAATTTCAGAGTTTAAATTTAGTTATCATTGTTCTATACATTTAATTGTCTTTTTGATTTCAAGTTATAACATTTTGAATTTAAAACTCAAAACTTTGAACTTAAGTAGTAATTTTCTAAATTTAAAATAGAACTTCTTATTTGAGTTGTGATTTTCTGATTTTGAATTGTATTTTTCTGAATTGAGTTGTGGTTTCTGAATTGGACTTTTAATTTCCGGGTTCTAATTAGATATAGGAATTCACAGCTTAAGTTGCAGTTTTCTGAACTTAAAATGGAAATTCTGAATTTTAGTTGTAGTTTCTAAACTTGAATTCGAATTTTATGAATTAGAAGTCTAAATTCTGAGCTCAGCTATAGTTTTCTGAACTTGGGTTCTAGGTTTGTTAACAGAGATATAATTCTAAATTTGGCTTCAAAATATAATTTCAAAGCTTAGGATATATATATGCATTTGAAATCTTAAATTCTGTATATGAGTTGCTGTTTTCTGATCTTGAATTAGAACTTTGGGAACTCATTTCATTTAAATGAAAATTCTGAACTGGGTTCCAGTTTCTGAGACTGTCTCGAAGTCAAGGAAAGTTCAGGTCCATTAAGGAGACGCCTCCAACAGAAAGATCATTGCAGGAGTTCAGTTTCCGCTTGAAAAAGTCTAATGGGTTTTTTAGGTATAACCAAACACAGTCGTCTTTGAATTTTTCCCATAAGATGTACGATTCATACAATTTATGGATAGACAAGTACTTCAATCACGCAGTTCGTTTCGAATGTGTCGTGATAATTTTAATTTTAACAAGTAAGGACGGGACCTGTCTTCGGCTGTGCCGAGACTTCATACCTTTCATGAATGGAGACTGAACAATAATATTTCCCGTCGTAATCTCCAGATAGTCGGATGTATAAGATAAGAAATATATGGTGAACGATGTACATACCTAAACGATTTTTAAGATAAATATAAAATAAAAAAGAGGTAGGTAATTTGTGTGAGGATGCAAAGCTTCACGTTTTTGTGGTCTGCATGTAAAAACTATGACTACGAATCACGTATTTCAAAAATATATGACGTAAACGTAACTATTGATGAAATTTGATGAAGTTTGAAGCTTCTAGCCGTAAAAAAGGGGCAAAAATTACAGATTATACGGGGTATATAATATATATACCACCGATCTCTATGATTTTTTCAGACAACAATAAATGCTATATCGTAAGCATTTGGTGAAATTTGAAGCTTCTAGCTGTTAAAAACGGGCAGAAATTGCGCAAAGTTTCTTATCTGAACAATCGATTGTATGAAATAAGTACTATGTGTACCACCGATCTCAAAGATTTTTCAGACTTCAATATATGCTAAACGCGTAAGCAATCGGTGAAATTTGGAGCTTCTAGCTTTTAAAATGGGGCTGAAATGCGAAATATATATATATATAATGTATATACCACCATATATATATACTTTTATACCACCGATCTTTATGATTTTTTCAAACAACAATATATGCTATATACGTAAGCATTGGTGAAATTTGAAGCCTCTAGCTCTTAAAATAGGCAGTAATTACGAAAAGTTTCTTATATGAACAATCGGTTGTGGGGGATATATACTATATATACGACCGATCTCATAAATTTTTTAGACAACAATATGTGCAATATATGAAAATATATGGCGAAGTTTGAAGCTTCAATCTGTAAATTGAGGAAGATATGACCAAAATCCTCCTTTTCTGAAAATCGGTTGTATGAAGGATATATGATATAGTGGTCCGATCCGGCCGGTTCCGACATATGTCTAATCGGAGACCCAAGTACAACCGTTCACCAAATTTTATCAAGATAACTCAAAATTGAGGGACTAGTTTGCATACAAACAGACAGACGGACCGACGGGCATGGCTAAATCAACTCAGCTCTTCATCCTGATTATTTCGGTATACTTAATGGTGGGTCTGTCTATTTTCCTTTAAGGACTTACAATTTTGGGTTTCGTGGCGAAATTAATATACCATTTCATTTTAATGAAAGGTATAATAATTTGCAACACCATTGAGAAAGTATAAAACACAAAATAAAAATTTATATTACAACTTATAACTTTTTTTTCGCTAAAATTTTTAATGCGTATACGTGGCGTATGATGTGAGACTCAAGTAAAAATATTACTCATACGCCAACGTAACTAAACCAAACTAGGTTTATGGATGAAATACAAACTTTCATATAAACAAATGTATGCTTTTCGATTCTTCGATGAAAAATACAAAACTGCAAATTAAGTTCTCTAAACATGAACATTATTATAATAATAAGAAGTGATTAACATTTCCTTTCGATATTTGAACATTTAACAAAATAAATACATACTAAACGCATAGAAAAATTAACAAAAAAAGAAAACTATATATATATATTAATAATATTTTCTACCCCATACCAAGTGTCATAGATAATAGTTCTAATTGTTTTGATTTCTACATTACTTTATGATAAACAACGGTAATAAAACAATCACTTATGAATATACAATATAATTTATGTATATCTACATGTGCTTGATTGCTTAGTTTTGAATGTAAATAAATTTCATAGAAATTCCGGCTTTGTAAATTAATTTTGTGTGATTATTAAAAACGTATCAGAAACAGAATTTTAGTTAAATATGTATATGAGTTTGTCTAGACGAGCGAAATGGGACGATACATTTGATTTATAAACTTTCCTTGTATTTAAAAGAATTATAAGTTCATAAGTGCTGAAGACAAGCTAATGAGAAACGAGTGTCAAAAATTCATAGCATTGTTCTCTTATTTAAATTTTTTAGAGTGAAATATGTTGATTTGTGTATATTTTTTTCGTTCTATGTATTTCTGTTTAATTTTCGGTTCCGATTTCTGTTGTAATTCTCACTTTGAGTTGAGTCTCTCTAGTTTTTTTTCTTAGTTTCATTAAGTTCAGGTTCTGCTTATGTTCAATCTACCCAGTCTTGCTGCAGTATTGCTCAATCCTAGTTCATTTTTGGTTTCACTTGCCGTTTTTGCCTATTTTTAAGTTTCCATTTCGATTTCTCTTACTGTTTCCATAGTGCTTTCGGTTTCGATTCCAGTTTCCATATAGTTTTTAAGCTTCCATTCCGTTTCCTATGAAGTTTTGATTCAGTTTCAGCTCGATTCCAGTTTCAGCACATTTTTAAAGTCTCGACTCCATCTCAATTAAAGTTAAATTCAGGTTTCAGTCCGATTTCATTTCACACTTTTCATGTTAAAATTTTCATTCAGGTCTCAGTTTCCGTTTTTATATGTTTGCGTTCCGTTACCTTTGATTCAGCCTCAGTTCACCGTCTCTTTTTATGTTTTCGTTCCGTTTCCTGTTAAAATTGTCATTCAGGTCACAGTTCCAATATTTTTTATGTTTCTGTTCCGTTTGCTGTTAAAATTTTGGCGCACTTCCTGTCTTATTTATGTTTCGTTCCATTCCTATTAAAATTTTGATTCAGTCTCAGTTCAATCTTTTTCCTGTTTCCGTTCCGCGTATCCTGTAAAATTTTTTCTCAGTTCCCGTCTTTTTATGTTTTCGCTCCTTTCCTGTAAAAATTTATACTCACTTTTCTTTTCGTCTGCTGTTGAAAGTTTATTCAGGTCTCAGTTCTGTCTTATTTTCATGTATCGTTTCCTTGCTGTTAAAATTTGATTCATGTTTCAATTTCAGTTTCGACTTTTTTGGTTAGTTTTTGATTTCAATATTGTGTTTATTGAGGTTCGATTTAGGATTTATATCGTTTCAGCAGTGGGTTCTAGTTCGATGCAGTTTTAAAATCGAGCACGTGTTTTGTTCTGTATTCAGGTTTGGATTAAATTTTATTTATTTCAATTTGGACTGCGTATTTTTCATGTTTTGGTTTAGTTCCAGTGTCGCTTCAGTTTTATTTCCCATTTGTTTCAGCTCAGCTTTGGTTTCACTTTAATTCTGTTGATTTCAGTATTTCACGTATCGTTCCGATCACCTTTCGTACTGAATTACTTTACATTATCACTTCGTAAATTCAATTAAGAATTCGTGAATTTTCGTACCAGTTTCGGCTACAGTCTTGATTCGGTTTGGCTTCCATTTCATAGAAAATTGGTTTCAGTTGGCTTTGTGTTGCGGTTCCGTTTTTGTTCCATTTCCACTTCACTACATGGACCTTTTATCATAATTTTCACTTCACGGTATTGATTTTATTACAGTTTCAGCTTAGGTTTTCGTATTAGTTCATGTAATCTTCCGTATGTCCACGGATCGTCTCGACTCTAATATCTAGGTCAAAGCAGTTCCTATTTAAAATACGATATTGCACCGTCGTAAGTGTTCGTTACATATTCAGCTTTGATTGCGATTCTGTTGGGTTTCGACTTCGGTATTAATCCGCATCCGGTTTTGATTCCACCTTCAATCCAGCATAGTCTCCAGTATAATCTTTCTAGAATAGAGTCGCAATCTCTCGGGACTCTGGCACACTTTGTCATTAGCCCGACTGCCTCGGGAACTATTTTTTTCTACCCACTGAAACTTTGGGTCGTGAATTTTGTTGTCTCTAACGACAGTTACGCCTATCAAGGAACATTATAAGCAACTTAAACCGCGGGAGGATGAAAACTTTTGATTGTAATTAGCGGACCAGGCGGACTTGTCCGTCTTGACATTGCTTTCTATTGATATTTAAAAACCTCTCGGCCCCCCTCTCCCTCATTTTATTTTCATTCACATTCTCCCCAGTATATTTAAGTGTACGATAAGCTCCTCCCTCCTCCCCTCCGTCTGACTCATGCTCGCTTTACCTTGAGCTCGAAAGATATCAAGTTCTATTACTCAAATGTCCTTTATCACTTATTAAATGCAGCGTCACTAATGTTGAACATGCAAATGTGTTGGCAACGAAAATTTATAGGCATGTAAAACAATTAACAATTTGAAAGAAATCGTCCAAAACAAAAAGTCAACGCGAGCAGAATCCTCTTAATTACAAAACAACTTATACCTGACTACCTCAATTATACAAATTTGTGTAGTCATACAAAAACAAAACTACTCTTCCCACATCCTTTTACTTAAGCTGAAAATGGCGTTAAAACATTTCTCAAGTTAATTAGCATCCGTCGTCCTGCATACGCCAAGTACTACATGAATTGCGCTCGAAGACAAATTGCATTTAGGTAAATAAATGAATTCATTGGCGAAGCGAGAGTTAATTGCTAAGAATTTGAGAAATGTCCGCGAAGAAACAACAAGTTTCTTTTTTATATATATGCGCTGCCTTTTATGCTGTCAGCGCGAAAGTAAGGACATGCAAGAATGTGCATGGATATTTGTATGAATACATGAGTTATTGGTTGACAACAAGAAGCAGAGTGAAAAAATTGAATTGGAAGATGGAACGAGACCTTTTTTTGGCGTTGGTCAAACAAGTCTAAAGAAGATGAGTTGTAGCGATTCGACGAAAAAACTAAAATAATTGATTGTACACTGAAAGAAATGGTGCTAGTAAAATCAACAAATCGGTTCTGTTGTTCTTGACTTAACGGAGATTCGGTGAAATTGATCGAATTATGGTTAATTCGACCGAGTTCTTTGTCAAGCGAACAAATTAGTTTAGTCATTTCAACAGAAGAGAAATTGTCGCTCTTAAGTTAACAAAATTTTGTAAAATTGACAGATTCCTAATCAATCTAACTGATTTTTCTGTTAACACAACTGATCTTACAGGTCATTTCAACGGCGATCAACTGTCAATACATGAGCAAATTTCAAAGAGAATTTTACGCTCACTGCGCTCTCTACTTTGTACTTATGACGATGGTGCCACTTGTTAAAAAAAAACACCAAAATAAGAAAACCATCAAATCGAAAAAAACACACAAAATGGGAAAACAACAAAAAAACTAGTTTTTCAGTTATCAATACAAAACGAAAAAACCCTTTTTGAATTTACTGTGCAAAAAATTATGAGATACCGGGACACCTATTTATCGGGTACAATTTTGCAACTTCTCGTCCAAGCGAAATGCAAAATTGCGCCCTCTTGTTGCAAAAGTTTTGCTTGAACGAACAGGATTTTTCCAAAGTTAGTAACATTTTGTTCAAGTTTTTATGAATTTTCACTCACGCGAACGAATCTAATAAGATAATAAAAAAACATCCTTTTTTAATGTTGATGTTTCCGACAAAATAAAAGTTTGAGTTGTTTTGGAATCGTTTCAACTTAAAGTGTTACGAAAATTAAACTTGCCGAATTACATGTAAAGTTACTCCAGTGGTGAATTACCTTCCTGCGATTTGATTCTTTACTTTTCTATAACTTACAAGTTCTCTTTTTAAAATGTTACGTCAAACATTTATACTACAAGTTTTGTTCGAAACAATCAAGTGTGGCAACTACATGCGAGAGAAGAAATTGAGAATGAGCTGAGCTGCAACTGAAAGAATTGAGAATCAGTTTTGTGACTACTATTTTCATTTCTATATTCATATGTATGTATATGTAGCAAGCATGCGTATTTATGTATTCACATATTTACGTATTTATATGGCGGCCGCCGTGGTGTGATGGTAGCGTGCTCCGCTACCACACCGAAGACCCTGGGTTCACACCCCGGGCAAAGCAACATCAAAATTTTAGAAACAAGCTTTTCAATTAGAAGAAAATTTTCTAAGCGGAGTCGCCCCTCGGCAGTGTTCGGCAAGCACTCCGAGTGTATTTCTGCCATGAAATGCTCTCAGTGAAAACTCATATGCCTTGCAGATGCCGTTCGGAGTCGGCATAAAACAAGTAGGTCGCGTCCCGCCAATTTGTAAGAAAAATTAAAAAGGAGCACGACGCAAATTGGAAGAGAAGTTCGGCCTAAAATCTCTTCGGAGGTTATCGCGCCTTACATTTATTTATTTATATGGCAACATAGGTACTTTCATACAAAGCTGTCGCAACAACTTTTTTTGTTCATTTGACTACTAAAACGGTCAATTACGAATCAACGATTTGTGCGCAGTTGATTCAACATCTTGTTGCGATGGATAAAATTGACAGAAATTTCGGTTAAATTGACCTGTATTTCGGTTGATTTTATCATTGTTTTCATTCAGTGTACTAAAAAGGGCATTGATAGTGTTTTGCAGAAAGCCAACAAAACGAGAAATATCACATTAGACATTTGTTTTCTCAAAAATATTTGTTTTTTTTAAGCACTTCGCAATTTTGCAGCGATTTTGCGAGAAGATTTATACTCAGCGTGATTTACACACAGAGTATATTAATGTTATTGGACAACGCCACCGTGGGTCGGTTCCATAGCCAAAAATAAAAAATCAAATAGAAAAGTTTGTCACCAATGTGTCGTTAGTATCTCTTATTAGAACAGCCTTCAAAGGTATATTTGTTTTTGTTGTATTCGAACTGTACTCTTTAGGAATAGCTTCTAAATTGAGGTTATGGTATTAGTTGGTTTTTGCAGTGTGAGCAAGTTAAAAATAAAGTCCACCTTTGAGCTATTCAAAGTACATAAAATATCAATGTATTGAAATAAGTAAAAATAAATATTGAAGTCAAAGGTATTTACTTCATTTGAAATAATTATGGTGTCTTTCGCTTGTTGTGGTTTTTTTGTTATTTAAAATTCACCAGTGCCTTATTAGTGTTTATTTGAACAAATATATCAATTTCAGCTAAAGTTATAGTGGGTTTCTCGCCGATCCTCCCGTCGGGATTATATCTTATTATTAGTTAAGTTCTAAAATTCTAAAGTGTTAATACCCGCTGCCACTTTCTGCCACTAACTGGTTTTGCGACAGTTTTCTGTTAGCGTCATCCTTATAAATCATTGTCGTATCTGTATATGTGCTCACATAAAACTAGACATTATTTTATCCAATTCGACGATTTGCAAATGCTAAACTTTTGTGTGGTTTGCTTGTTTTGTTATTGTTATGTAGCAAGATCGTTAAATAACTTTAATTTCTTTATTTAATCTATTAAACATTGTATTGTATAGACACATCTTACCAATTTTCTTCGTTTTTATACTCAGCGTGCTTTGCACACTTATGACTTACTTACTTAATGGCGCTTAACCGTCTAAACGGTTATGGCGCCAACAAGGCGCGCCAGTCGCTCCGCCAACCGACGCCAATTGGTCACACCAAGGGAGTTTAAATCGTTTTCCACCTGGTCCTTCCAACGGAGTAGGGCCGCCGTCTATCTCTGCTGCCATCAGGCGGGTTCCGATAGAAACACTTTCTTGGCCGAAGCATCATTTTTCATTCCATAACATGGCCTAGCCAGCGACAGCTGCTGCGTTTAATTCGCTGGACTATGTGGATGTCTACGCATAGTCGTACAGCTCATCATTAAATATCTTCGGTACTCGCATCGCCAACGCGTAGAGGTCCATAAATCTATCGAAGAACTTTCTCTCGAACACTCCAAAGCCGTTTCATCTGCTGTTGTCATCGGTCGATGCTTCTGCCCCATATAGCAGGACGCGTACGACTAAGTGACTGTCTAGAGTATGATTTTCGTTCGCCGAGAGAGACTTTACTTTCAACTGCCTACCTAGTCCAAAGCAGCATTATTGGCAAGATTGATTCTTCGCTGGATTCAGTGCTGATGTTGTTGCTAGTGTTGATGGGTTCCCAAATAAACGAAGTTTTTACAATTTAGAAATATGGCTGCAACAGTAGCGTGGTTGCCAAGGACGCATATGCGCTGAATCTTTGCTCCCCGATGAACAGCAGGTACTTCGGTTTTGTCTCATTCCACCATCAAACCCATCTTTACCGCTTCTTTTTGCAGTTTTGGAGTAAGCAGAAACTAACAGCGCGGGTGTTTAGGCCGATGAATCAAATGTCATCAGCATATGCCCACAGAGAATATTAACTTTGATTGGATAACGGTTAGTGCTACAGGTATAAAGGAAAATCGAGATAGACTATAGACTTCCATATATCAAACTCATCAATATCGGAAAAAATTCTAATGAGCAACAATGTCCGCCCGCCCTCCCGTCCGTCAGTCCGTCCTTAACACGATAAACTGTAGTAATATTGAGATATCTGCACCAAATTCGTATACGAGCTATCTGGATACAGAAATATTGGTTCCTTGAAAATGAGCGAAAATCGGATGATAACATTTGGAAAACACAAAAAAACTGATTATTTAGTAAAATAAAAACACTAGAATGTGAAATTTGACGCGTGCGACTGATATTGAGACTCTTGATAAAAATTTGAAAAAACAAATTTTAAATGGGCGTGGCACCGCCCACTTGTGATAAATCAATTTTAAAAAATATTATTAATCATAATCAAAAACCATTAAAATATCTGTAACAAAATTCGGCAAAGAGATTGCCTTAGTATAAGGAATGATTTAAAGAAAAAAATTAACGAAAAGGTTAAGGACACGCCCAATTTATATAAAAGATTTTTAAAAGGGTCGTGGACGAAGAAAATAAGCTATATCTTACAAAAAAGAGCTTTATATCAATGGTATTTCATATCCAATGTGATTTATAACAATAAAATAGGAAAAAATTTCAAATTTAAAAAAATAGGCGTGGCACCGCCCCTTTTATGACGAAGCAGTTTTTTGTTTCAGGAGCTGACTCGAAGAAAAATTAACGGATCGTAATAAAATTGGGAGACACTATTTTACCTAAGGCTAGAAATATTCTAGTAAAGATGGAACGGGATCGGTAATAATCGCGCCCACTTTTATATATAAAATGAGGTTTAAAAAACAGTCATAGGACTAGAAAATACGCTACATCTTAGCCGAAAAATAGCTTTGTATCAATGATATTTCCACTTACCCAAGTTGTACGTAAGTGGAATTGAGAAACCACTTTTTTTAATGAGCGCTTCCACGCCCCTATTCCGATCAAGCATTACACAACATTTCTAGCGCCGTACAAAAAATAAATCCCTGTTAACAAAATTAGAAAAAAGTAACTTATCTGAAATGAAGTGCACAAATGGAAAACTCACGTGGTATATAATTTCGTTTACAACGAACTTAAACACCCTTACTTGTTTATTCAAACTGTTACATTCACGCTAAGTTTTGTGACACAACAATGTGTCGGACATCCTGCCGAAATAACTCTTTAGCAGCTTTGCATATTTTTTACACCACATTTTATTTTTTTTTTTCTTAGCATTTTAATTCTTTGCATTTGTGCCTGTCCAATTCAACTTTTTTTAGTTTTGCTTCCGGAAATTTGGGCAAGTTTTTTTTTTGCCTGTTTTCGGTCACAGTCCGTACTTGCTTTGTTCATATGCTCGAATTCAGCATATTTCTTTTAATTGTTTTTTTTTTTCGTTTCTAGCACCGGAAAAATGTGGTCAGTCGAAAAGCAGCGCTCAGCAATTGCTGCACAATGTTTTCCCTATCATTTACGCCTATTTCTTCGACGCGCTTGTGTGTATAAGGAGGATATAAGAACAAAAAAAGGAAATGTGAAGGCTATTCACAGATTTATGCCTGACAATTGGTGTCAATTTTATTGATAATCCAAAATGCAACATTTCAGTTGAATGAGCGCGATGTGAAAAGTTTATTTCAGTTCAATGAATGACAATACTGGATTTATTTAATTTCTTAACATAAAACAAGTAAGGACGGGAATGTCTTCGGCTGTGCCGAAGACTTCATACCTTTCATGAATGGGGCTAACAATAATCTACCCTTCGTAATCTCCAAATAATCGGATGTATAAGATAAGAAATATAAAGTGAACAGATGTGTATACCAAACGATTTTTTAAGATAAATATAAAATAAAAAATGGCAAAAAACTCCCTTATCTGAACGATCGTGTATGGGATATATATTATATATAGCTCGTATCGAAATGATTTTACAGGAAATCTTCTATGATCTATTAGAATAATATCACCAAGTTTCACTTTTTATTCGAAAACTAGAGGGAGAAATGGCCAAAAATCTTCTATCTGAACAATCGGTGTATGGATATATACTCATATATCAGCTCGATCAAAGTAATTTTTTCAAGATATACTTCTAGATATATTAAAATATCTATCACGAGTTTCACGTTATACTTTCTAAATTAAGGGAGAAATGGCCAAAAATCTTCTATCTGAACGATCGGTTGATGGGAATATAACTATATATAGCCGATCAAAGTGATTTTTCAGGATATCATCTAGATATATTAGATATATATCACGAGTTTCAGTAACTTCTAAATGGGCAGAATCGACCAAAATCGTCGTATTGACGATCGGTTGTATGGGAGTATATGTTATAGTGGTCCGATCCTACGGATCCGACAAATAGCATCAATAAAGTACTAGCCCAACACCCTCAGAGTTATTTGAAATGATATTGTATCGCGGTTCAGAGTCACACTCACAAATTAACGTATTGCCAGGTAGCATGGCGGGTATTCTGACTGGACACAGTGATAGCAAATGCCGGAAGTTGCGGTTGGAGCAGGCAACTATTGAACACGTTTTGTGCTCGTGTCCTGCGCCTGCCAATTAACGACTCCAGTTATCAGATCTAGAAGAAGCGAGCGAAGATGACGGAGTTATTTTATAACATAGGTCCTGATTTTGATGGGCTTTTAGTTTGGTCGTTAAGCAAACTTTTGGTAGCACTATGGACTCATTTAGTCTATGGACCGACCAGTCAACTTTAAGTAACCTACTGCTAAATTTCGTAGTAAAATGCTAAATAAGCGCATTTGCAGTCGACGTCGCCAGCAGCTTGTGCGACATCTAGCCTTAGATAGTAAGCTGAGAGCGTTTGCTTAGCTGTATATGAGTCAGTTTACTGCAACATTTGGTGCTACGTAATTGCGGCACAAATTACAGGCTCACTGGTTCATAATATAGCAGCTAATTGTGCTTTGATTGCCGTTATTGGTAAGAGTGGTTGCGAACCAGATGCAACAAGTAAAGTAATAAATATTTCACACTTGACGGTTCATTCCACCCAATAAGTGGACCTATATGTTTGGAGCTGGTTAGGTTCGATCCATAAATTATGTGTCGGGGCGGCAGTTAAGGTCAGCGTTATGATCTACACGGAAGCAGACAAAGAAACGACAATAAAACGTCACTATCGTCAGGCAGGGGAGGGGGTAGAAAATCAGCTAATTGAGCATCGCATAACTTTTGGATGGCATCATAAAAAGTTCAGGCAGTCCAAGTTCACCACCACCAACAGTTAGCATTAACCGGGTGAAAGAGGATCAAACTGCTCTAGGAAGGAGTATTTTGCACATTTCTTACAAGTTAGGTCCCTTGTCGTTTGTTGTTGTTTTGTAGTTTAGCAATTCTTCGCTCCGTCCAATAGGTGCGATCACTCTCAAATTGCCATCAATATCCTCTAAACTGAGTCCAAGGAAACTTACTGTTCAACCGGGCTGACCAAGATGTAATGGTGCTAGAGGTATTGATTCCACATTACAATTGAAAATGTGGTACTGCCTTGTGGGATACGTTACAAGCAGGATATGGATTTGCTATGTCGGGGTTGATTCTAGCGAAGTAACAGTTAAACCTATTACAATATCCAGATCGAAGTTGGGCTAGAGTGATGCACGTCTCCCTGGGTAGACTCGCTATGAGGTTCAGGGTATTTGTTTTGGGGAAGGGGGCCATATAATCCGATGACTTTTTGTGGACACATGTGAGGACCGTTTTGTGCACCTTTTCTTCATACGACGACTTCTTAAGTGCCGCATTATTGCATAGTGCTTACAGAGATGACATCTTAGGTTAATGGGAGGTGGGGTCGCTTAAATCAGATGTCAGCAGAACGTTTTTTCAACATTTCCTTCCTCCTTTATGGGGAGTATTCTTGCCTCTTTGTGGAGATGATGTTCTTGAAACATCCGTGGCGATTCTAAGCGTGGTGTTTGGACAGGCCTTTAGTTTGCTTCAGTGTTTTTGTCAGCTCGGCGACCATATGAGGACGCATAGCATTCAATCCCCTAGGAAGCGGCCAGAAAAAGAAAGCTTAAATTAAATTAGATATGTCAATATGGGTACTAACGCGAAGTATGTAACGAGTTAACGTTCGAATCGCTGAACTGTCGAATAGATAACTCTAATATTAAGTATGGCAAATGTCTTTATTTAGTGATTCACAATTAAAATTAACGCGTTCTTCACTAAAGGAGTGTTAAAATCAAACTGATGATATTCCTCAGCTTGCGCTGCTTGTATACTCTCTGTTGCCTCGTCACATATTTCTCCTAAGGTCTAGACTTTTCACGAACATGCCTTCTGTAACAGTATATTTATTTAGCTATATGCGTGTGTATGTGTGAGTAACAACTTCTGCTCTTAGCTGATGATAACGTGATGTGTGATTGTTTCCCTGTCTTCTTCACTCTTATCTGCTGACTAAATATGTGTATGTGTGGCTGGCTTACTTTGATGTGTCATTTCCATAAGTGTGGCTGCTTACTTTATTTAGTTGTGCATTGATTTAGTAGCAGCATAGTGATGTACAGATCTGCTAATATTCGCCACAGTATCTTACGACGTATTTCGACAAAAAAATCCAAAATGTGCTGCACCTATTCTTATTATATACCTATTATATTACTTTGTATAGCCAGTAATAGTTCAGAAACAGTTCTGCCGATAAAAAATTATACACAGAAGTGTATTACATTCAAGAGTTTCTCGTCGATGTTGCACTAGGAACTTCTTTACAAGGTTACGTTCTAATTAAAATTTCTCAGAGCCTAAACAAAATATGCCAGTAGGATTACCACTTTAACTTTTATATTTATAACTGCATTTATCCGAAAACATCTAGATCAATTGGACCAGATTTTCTGTACAAGTAATGCGCTAATTTTAAGCCATTATACTAAGGTGGTTCTCATTGAGATATATACATCGTTGCCACCTGTTGCAAAAAAAATATGCAAAAAAACAAGTAAGGAAGGTTAAGTTCGGGTGTACCCGAACATTACATACTCAGTTGAGAGCTATGGTGACAACATAAGGGAAAATAACCATGTAGGAAAATGAACCGAGGGAAACCCTGGAATGTGTTTGTATGACATGTGTATCAAATGAAAGGCATTAAAGAGTATTTTATGAGGGAGTGGGCCATAGTTCTATAGGTGGACGCCATTTAGGGATATCGCCATAAAGGTGGATCAGGGTTGACTCTAGAATTGTTTGTACGATATGGGTATCAAATGAAAGGTGTTAATGAGTATTTTAAAAGGGAGTAATCCTTAGTTCCATAGGTGGACGCCGTTTCGAGATATCTCCATAAAGGTGGACCAGGGGTGACCCTAGAATTTGTTTGTACAATATGGGTATCAAACGAAAGGTGTTAATGAGTATTTTAAAAGGGAGTGGGCCTTAGTTCTATAGGTGGACGCCGTCTCGAAATATCGCCATAAAGGTGGACCAGGGGTGACTCTAGAATGTGTTTGTACGATATGGGTATCAAATTAAGGTATTAATGAGGGTTTTAAAGTGAGTGGTGGGCTAGTTGTATAGGTGGTCGCCTTTTCGAGATATCGCCATTAAGGTGGACCAGGGGTGACTCTAGAATACGTTTGTACATATGGGTATCAAACGAAGGTGTTAATGAGTATTTTAAAAGGGAGTGGGCCTTAGTTCTATAGGTGGACGCCTTTTCGAGATATCGCCATAAAGGTGGACCAGGGGTGACTCTAGAATGTGTTTGTACGATATGGGTATCAAATTAAAGGTATTAATGAGAGCTTTAAAAGGGAGTGGTGGTAGTTGTATATGTGAAGGCGTTTTCCAGATATCGACCAAAATGTGGACCAGGGTGACCCAGAACATCATCTGTTGGATACCGCTAATTTATTTATATATGTAATACCTGCCAAGATTTCAAGGGTTCTTTTATTTCGCCCTGCAGAACTTTTTCATTTTCTTCTACTTAATATGGTAGGTGTCACAACCATTTTACAAAGTTTTTTCTAAAGTTATATTTCGCGTCAATAAACCAATCCAATTACCATGTTTCATCCCTCTTTTCGTATTTGGTATAGAATTATGGCATTTTTTTCATTTTTCGTAATTTTCGATATCGAAAAAGTGGGCGTGGTCATAGTCGGATTTCGTTCATTTTTTATACCAAGATAAAGTGAGTTCAGATAAGTACGTGAACTAAGTTCAGTAAAGATATGTCGATTTTTGCTCAAGTTATCGTGTTAACGGCCATGCGGAAGGACAGACGGACGACTGTGTATAAAAACTGGGCGTGGCTTCAACCGATTTCGCCCATTTTCACAGAAAACAGTTAACGTCATAATATCTATGCCCCTACCAAATTTCAAAAGGATTGGTAAATTTTTGTTCGACTTATGGCATTAAAAGTATCCTAGACAAATTAAATGAAAAAGGGCGGAGCCACGCCCATTTTGAAATTTTCTTTTATTTTTGTATTTTGTTGCACCATATCATTACTGGAGTTGAATGTTGACATAATTTACTTATATACTGTAAAGATATTAAATTTTTTGTTAAAATTTTACTTAAAAAAATTTTTTTTTAAAAGTGGGCGTGGTCCTTCTCCGATTTTGCTAATTTTTATTAGCGTACATATAGTAATAGGAGTAACGTTCCTGCCAAATTTCATCATGATATCTTCAACGACTGCCAAATTACAGCTTGCAAAAACTTTAAATTACCTTCTTTTAAAAGTGGGCGGTGCCACGCCCATTGTCCAAAATTTTACTAATTTTCTATTCTGCGTCATAAGGTCAACCCATCTACCAAGTTTCATCGCTTTAGCTTTCTTTGGTAATGAATTATCGCACTTTTTCGGTTTTTCGAAATTTTCGATATCGAAAAAGTGGGCGTGGTTATAGTCCGATTTCGTTCATTTTAAATAGCGATCTGAGATGAGTGCTCAGGAACCTACATACCAAATTTCATCAATTACCTCAAATTTACTCAAGTTATCGTGTTAACGGACGGACGGACGGACGGACATGGCTCAATCAAATTTTTTTTCGATCCTGATTATTTTGATATATGGAAGTCTATATCTATCTCGATTCCTTTATACCTGTACAACCAACCGTTATCCAATCAAACTTAATATACTCTGTGAGCTCTGCTCAACTGAGTATAATAAAATAAAAAGAAATATGCGAATATACAGACGTACAAAAGATATATCACATAGTATATCACGTAGAAATATTTTAGAGTAGGTTTGCCACCTAAACACCAATATATCGTGATGGTGTGGAGTTTCTGGTACTAAAGCATAAACATTTTTGTTCTGTTTACAAACTTACACAAACCCCAAACACCACCTCACACTCTAACTAAAATGGAAAAAAGCACTTGGACAAACTGCAAAGAAGAAGAAAACAACAAAGTGCACTTAATGGGCAAAGAATACAAACAAAGGCATATTTCCAATTTGTCTTCAACATTTTTTTAAAAATCACTCTCGAACATGCAGTTAAGCCATTTGCATTCACTAATAATTTTAAGAAAATGAAAAATCGTTTGGGATTTCATATGCGGCCGCTTAGAGCGCAAGTGAAAGAGGAGCAAGAGGTTAAAAAAAAGTGCAAAAATATGCAAATCACTTAAATGTTAAAGCAAATGATGTGAAATTCGAAGGACAAACAAAGAATACTTTGGGCAAGAGTCAAGCAAATGCAGCATGTGGGCGGTGCAAACTTTTTGGGCGTCAGTTGATGGTCGGCAGTCTCGCAGGACATTAAATTATATGCCAAACACTTCTTTGTCCACGCAAAGCAATATAAAATTATGAAAAATAATAACTCGACTTTTTCGCCTACATAATTTCTGGCATTAAATATGGGCCTTTTTTATCAAGCAGACTTGAGTAAGGAGACAAGTGGTGTGTGTCTGCAATTTTAGGCTTTGTGGCTGTGCGCATCGCTTTGCAATGTTAATAATTGCGACACAAACAGAAGCGCCGACCAACATAAACACATAAACAGAGAGATGAAGACATAACTGCAGTCGAAATCAAAGCGAACATTTGATTTGTAATTTGTGAATATTTCATTTTAATGATGATGACTTGCTTTGTGGTGGTGTAGGCAATAAATACTGTAGAGAAACAATGGTAAATTGATGAAGAAGAAGTTATTATGATCGCTTTTTGCAGAGCAATTTAAGTTGTGCTTAGAAAAAGCAAATTTCTTTTATTTTGCAAAATTACAAATTGGCCTCAAAGTTTTCTCCCTTGCCTTTCTCCCTTCATCTCTCTTTCTATCTTCCTCTCACTCTCACTTTAACTCTCACCTCCCTCTCCCACTCATCTTCTTCTTCTGACTATCTTTCTGCGGCACCCTCTTCCTCCCAGTCTCGCTCTCCATCTCACTCTCACTATTAATCTCACTCTACCTCACCCTCACTTTCACCCTCTCTCTCGTCCTGTCTCTCGACATTTCCTACCGCTCTCCGTGTCCATCTCCCTCTCTCTCTCTATTTATATCTTGCCTTCACTTTTCCCCTTCCTCCTCATATCCCTTTCCCTATTATTCTTATTCTTCTTCGTCTTCCTTTCTTGTTTCTTCACATTCCTTTTCCTCTTCTTATATTGCAATAGTTTTAGCCTTCCGACAACACTTCCACCTGCACTCAAAAAAGACTCCTCTTGCTGCATACTGGTGGCTTTATTTTACACCTATATCTTCCTAAATGGTCAATAGTTACAACCGCTGGTTCTCAGTGCTGAAACTTGACAAATTCAATGAAAGCGATTGCAGATCTCAAACCTGACTACCATTTTCGCGATGTAAACGCCAAATTTAAAGCGGCAGAGTACCTTCACTGGATTCTGTCGGTATATTCGGGTTCGACCCTGAAAAAGGTGCTGCTTACTCTCCCACTTTAATATCGTGGGATCTGCGGTCTGTGAACCACCTTAAACCGTGCGTTCGTGCTTTGTCTTTTCAGTTTAGTAGCAAACTCGCTCTAGCCGCCTCAAGCTCGGGATATCATTTCATGCGATCAACTTTACACCATTGGAAAACTCCACCGAATTGAAGTTTGGGAGAGGTTTACTCAGTTCGTGCACCATCCTCTTGTTCATAAAGCTAATAACCTACCTTTCAGCAGAATTCCGGTTGACATCAGTCCGAAGGGTTTGTTACTATATCGCAACGCTCAGAAACTCCTTCGACATTTCAGCCATCCTCTCTGGATTAAACGGAGTCTCAGTCGAGAAGTCGTCGTCTTCATGTTACCTGACTTTGGTCATCGCCACTTCGCTCCCAAGTACCTATATTTAGGTATAATGTGTGTGTGTTGGTATTATGAAACTTAGTAATGCCAGTGAGAAATCCTTACATAATTATTGTTATTTTTTACTTAGACTCAAATTGATGCGATTAGTGGTTTAAACAAATAACGGTACACATTCGAAAGTCGATAGAGGAAAAAACAACTGTATGAACAGCACGGCGTATGATAACAATATGAAGGCATCAATTTTTTTAAATATTTTTCATACTGCGCTTATGTAACGCTAAGTATATTTGTATGTATGTATGTATGTCTAAAAGTTAGTAGCTTGTGTGTGCATAATAATCACTGCATGGTGGTGCGCGTTCTCTGAAAGTCTGCAATTCGTAGCGCCTACAAGTCCAATGCAGCAGTTTCATAGCTTTTCAAGTGACAGCAACAGCAACAACAAGCACCTAAACATATTTAAGCAAATATACAACGCACAAGTGTGCCGCATCAACATAGCAAACACTCCTCAACATTCTCATAACTGCTATTATTTGGGGGGCTGCCAAGAATGACGGCTACAACAATAGCAAAAAAGGTTGTGAGAGTGCTGGTATATGATATGCGTTTGGCAAACAAACCTGACTGCCAACAGCAACAACAACAGAAAGAAATCAGAAATTCTAGCTGAAGTAAAGCATTACATATGTGCATATATTAAGGTGGGTCGATTTGATACGTGTAGAAAAGTTAACTTTATGTTAAACAAAAATTACATGGAGCTACATTTTGTCTAAAATATAGTGCCGGATAGGTCCTAGGAGAGCTTTAGTGAAGCAACTTTAGAATGACATAACTCGTGATAATATGCACCTTGGCCTGGATAAGCGTTCAGAGCTCGATGATCCGTGTAATCGAAGGCCAAACTAATTCAAAAATGCTGGGGCAGCTAAGTGACTGATGATTTCAGATGCCCACATGGACTCCTTTTGACAATACCGCATCAATACAGCAATAATCGATGAAAATTATTCCTAATTGACGTCTGACATGCAATTTCAGCTAGAGGATTCTCGCTTCCCAACCATTTCCACAAGCAAATACTATATCGGTCTGCAGATCCACAGAACATTTTTTCAATATGATGCTGTACTCCAGGACCCACCCAATATTTATCCTTTAATACTTCAAGGTAATTGAGAGCAAGATCAAGCATCCCATACCACTCTCAATAGCACCACTGTTAGGCTCACAGCCTTAATTATGACATCCGAGTAAATGTAAAATTTCCAAACCACAAGAGTATTGAATATCGTCTCATCCCCGCGTCCTGAATAGCGCAGGAGTTCGGCTAGAAGTCACCACCATTATCGAGAAGGCAGAAACCGAGTGCTCGTTTGAAACTCCAAACACTACCAGCTGTGTTCAGCTAACAACGTGTGGAGAAGCAGAGAAAGTATGGTTGGACCATGCTGCATATAGCCAGTTTACCACACCTGACGAGATGCCGCAGCTTTGGCATTTGGCCACCTATGACAGGCAATCTCCTTTCATTGAGCCCTAAGCAGCTTCCGCCTAATATAATAACAAAATTCAATAATTGCATGACAGTAATAATCGTACTCCATCGGTCGAGGGCAGTCGAAGGCATTAAACCATGTGTATTCTTGTGAAAAATTCACTGTCTTCAGGCCCACTAGAAGCTCTTTACAAAGGAAAAAAAGAGTAAGGAGCATAATACACTATAATCCCTCCCCTTCCTCGCTTTTAACGACCAAGTATGCATTTCTTCTAAATTGCGGGCCCACACAAGTCCGATTCATATGACTATAAGAATAAATTCAGGGCGATCACAACGATTCATAATACAGCCACGGACTTATGCAGGACGTTCTCAAGCAGAATTCAAGGGTATGTGTGGCGCATCTTCGGTTTAACGAGAAATTCAACGCGCTCCAGTCGGATTAGTACCTGTAATGGTGCTACTTCCGAAGCGTACCTTATTAATATTCTGCAAAGGACCATCAACATCGTTAGCACTACCAAAACCTTCGGGAGTCGCCTTATCGCTGCAAGAGAACACGAAGAATAAGACATTGTTCGGCAAGTCTTCGAGGAATATTACCCAAGGAAAATGGTGTATACTGGTCCCTACATCTCTATTTGTTTTACAATTAAATTACCGTTGCGGATTTAATTAGTTGGATATCCGGATATGCTCGATCGGGATATATTACGGGCGTCTTTAATGTCATCGATCATCGTAGGAAAAGAGAAGGAAACGTAGTCGGAAATTAAAGGGAGATGTAGAATGTGAGGAAGAGAAAAAGATAATGTAATTGGGAATGGGAGTGTGAGTGTAATTGGAATGGAGTGGTAGCGAGAGTGAAGGTGGGATACGGAGTCGAGCTCGGAGTGCGGGTAGGTGCGTGATATAAGGATATTTAGGCGCAGAGAAGAGGGAATTAGAGAGGGGAAGGGATAGAAAGTATCTTTATCGCTGTAAGAAGAAGAAGAAAAATAAAACCTTGTTAGACAATATATTATGGGCATCTTAGTTCTCATCTAAAAGAAAAGGGAACGTAGTAGGAATTTAGAGGAAGATGTGAATGTGAGGAAGAGAAAAATAGATTGAAAGGGAGGTTGAGTGAGAGTTGGAGTATAATGGGATGGGAGTGGAAGAGTTAGTGGGATGAGAGTAAGAGTGGGGGACAGAGAGGTGCTCGGAGTGGGAGTAAGGACTGCGAAGTGGGAGTAGGTGCGTGCGAGAGGGATATAGAGGCGGAGAGAAGCTGAACTTAGAGAGGGAAATTTGGAGAAAAGACTCCTTTTCAAACCAAATGTAAGTACAGTCTCAAAATTGAATAAAAATTACGCACAAATTGTATATAAAGTGCAAATCTACTCCTAAGCAAGCAGTACAAAATACGAGCTGACCCGCTCTATTGCAAACACTTCTAAGACAACGCAGCTGAAACAAACCAAAAGTAAAAAAATGTAAGCGCGATAACCTCGAAGAGATCTAAGGCCGAGCTTCTCTTCCAATTTGCGTCATGCTCCTCTTGATTTTCCCTACAAATTAGCGACGGGACTGCATGTTTTATGCCGACTCCGAACGTCATCTGCAAGGCAGGTGTGTTTTCACTGAGAGCTTTCAGACAGAATACCACCGGAGCGCTTGCCAAAACACTGCCGAGGGGCGACCCCGCTTAGACAAATTTTCTTCTAATTTAAGACCTTATTCTAAAATTTTGATGTTGCTTTGCCGGGGTGCGAACCCAGGGCATACGGTGTGTAGGCGGAGCACGTACCATCACACCACGGTGGCCGCTAAAACAAATGCCAAAGCATAAAATCATACCACACATTTTGCTATACATTTTTTGTTGCTATATTTTCTGTTCTGCTGTTTCTTATTTGATCTTGGCCAGAAAATGTTAACATTATACGCCAAGAAATGTCAGAGTGCATCTTAAAGATTTACGAGCGTGCCTGTTTGCTGCTAAACTGTAATACGAATATGCTCACTGAAGTCGACAAGCAAATGTACCAAGTAGTAGAAAAACAATAAAAAGGCATAGTGAGGGCAACAAAGGAGTTACAGAGGGCGAAAGAAGTAAACAATTTACGACAAAAAGTAAACGCACAAATAGCATTTTCCGGAAAATTTACAAGTTTGTAGCATTGTGTATGCGTTTTATCGAAAAACAAAACAAATAAATGAATACAGATTTTTTTTTGATTCCTTCCACTATTAACTTGGCTCACACGTTCACTCACTGCCAATAGCAGCCTATGCAGTATTTCTTCTCGCCTCATCATTTTTGCAACAAGCCGCAAATGCACGAACTGAAAATTACGTTGCGTATAACGCTGCTCATAAAATTTCATTCATTCAATGCCTGAGGGAGAGTCATATAGCCAGCCAGCAAACCGACAACCGACCAACCAGCTAACATCTTCTCTAGCTTTTTGGCTGCTGGCCACCGTTTGCTGGTCGTAGCGCACTGTTCGCCTGGTTATTATTTGGCGTCGTTGGCTCATTTTTCTTGGCACAGAGTCCTTAATTTTCTTGGCAGCCAACACAACACAGCAGCAGCAACGCCTTCATCACTACAATTTGCTTAAGCGCTCGCGTTTTGTGGAATCTCGTAGCGTACGCGTGCCATATAAAATGTATTTTGTAAGAAAGTTTAAGTTCGGCTGGAGTTGAATATTATATAACAACTAGCAACCCGCACCTTTTTTCACACAGGTTGCGTTGTTTAAAATAGTAATTTGTTGTTGCTTTGATTAATGGTTCAATTAAAAAATAAAGATAATTTATACAAAATTAAGTCCAAAGCGAAGTTAAATATATATTCATACATATTCCCTCCTTCCTTGTTTTCGTTTCGTTTCATTTTCTTTCGTTTCCGGTCCTTTCCTTTCCACCCTGTAATTTCATCTCTTTTTATTTCTTTTCCTCGCTTGTCCTGTCTTTTCCTTTCCTTCCCTTTTACTTCCCTTTCTTTCTTTATTTGTCCTTCAAAAAGTTCACAAAAAAATTATACCAAATAATATAGAAAATCGCGTTGTATGTTACTTTGTTAACAATTGGCTGATATAAAGGTGCGTCCGCACCAGTAACAAACGTGTTACAAACAGTTATATAACCAGTGGTATGTAACTTGTTAGAAATTCAACTGAAAAATGTTGTATAACACGATGTTGTGTGACTTTTTTCAATTTTCATAGCTGGTTACATGTCACCCAGAGTTTGCGTATAGATCAAAGGAATTAGATAACTTGGTTGTATAGCAGGTTGCAATTGTTTTAAAACAATTGTTATACAATTATGCTATTTCGTTACGGTGTGGACGTACCTTAGAAAGGAATGAAGTTTTTTTAAACGGTTTTATTAGCTTGAGTTGACAGGCTGCACGGCCGCATGCACGGCCGTTGTGAACGAATTTTATAATGAAATTTAAGTAACTTCCCGATAAGCTACAAAGCTTGAAACTTAGAATATAGTTCAGACCCGATGACAATGCAATAATAAGAAAAAATCGCCGCTGGTGGCGCAAGGATCGAGATATTCGCAAAATTCGCATTTGTGGTCCGATTTGGCTCATATTATGCAAGAATAGAAACGACCTGTGAAAAAAAATCGCCGCTAGGTGGCGCATGGCTCGAGATATTCTAAAAATTCGCATTTGTGGTCCGATTTGGCTCATATTTGGAACACATAATACATGCAAGAATAGAAATCGACCTGTGAAAAAAAATCGCCGCTAGGTGGCGCATGGATCGAGATATTCACAAAATCGTATTTGTGGTCCGATTTGGCTCATATATTGAGGACTTAGGTTGTTAAAAATTGTCAGGAAAGAGTCCTTGTAATAATGAGTCACTAAATGAACTAATATAATGAGAAATAATACGCAATTAAATAAAGACTAAAAACTTGAAAATAAAATATTAAAAAAAATTTTTTAGTTAAACAGTTTTATTGAAACAATACTTACATGAAATAATAAAAATACGAAAAGCTAGAAATAATTAGGTAGGTCCTAGGTACTAGTCAGCACATCCTTATCAATCTAGGGCGTTGATCAGACAATTAAATAAAAGCGTTGGACGCGTCATATTTCTATGATAGTCATAAGTAAAACCAACTGAACCTTAATCAGGTTATGCTACGTCTCACATTTTAGAAATTTCACGCGCTTTATTAATGTCTGATCAACGCCCTAGATTGATAAGGAGTGTGAGACTAGTACTAGGACCTAACTAATTATTTTCTAGCTTTCGTATTTTTATTATTTCATGTAAGTATTGTTTTCAATAAAACTGTTTAACTTAAAAATTTTTTAATTATTTTATTTCAAGTTTTAGTCTTTATTAATTGCGTATATTTCATTATATTAGTTCATTAGTGACTCATTTATTACAAGGACTCTTTCCTGACAATTTTAACAAACCTAAGTCCTCAATATATGAGCCAATCGGACCACAAAATACGATTTTTGTGAATATCTCGATCATGCGCCACTAGCGGCGATTTTTTTCACAGGTCGATTTCTATTCTTGCCTGTATTATGTGTTCCAAATATGAGCCCAATCGGACCACAAATGCGAATTTTTAGAATATCTCGAGCCATGCGCCACCTAGCGGCGATTTTTTTTCACAGGTCGTTTCTATTCTTGCATAATATGAGCCAAATCGGACCACAAATGCGAATTTTGCGAATATCTCGATCCTTGCGCCACCAGCGGCGATTTTTTCTTATTATTGCATTGTCATCGGGTTCTGAACTATTTCTAAGTTCAAGCTTGTAGCTTATCGGGAAGTTACTTAATTTCAATTATAAAATTCGTTACAACGGCCGTGCATGCGGCCGTGCAGCCTGTCAACTCAGCTAAATAAAACCGTTTAAAAAAAACTCATTCCTTTCTAAAGGTACGTCCACACCGGTAACGAAATAGCATAATGTTAACAATTGTTTTAAAACAATTGCAACCTGCTATACAACCAAGTTATCTAATTCCTTTGATCTATACCGACAAACTCTGGGTGACATGTAACCAGCTATGAAAATTGAAAAAAGTCACACAACATCGGTGTATACAACATTTTTTCAGTGAATTCTAACAAGTTACATACACTGGTTATATAACTGTTTGTAACACGTTTTGTTACTGGTGCGGACGCACCTTTATATCAGCCAAATTGTTTTAAACAAAAGTAACATACAACGCGATTTTCTATATTATTGGTATAATTTTTGTGTGAACTTTTGAAGGACAAATAAAAGAAAAGAAAGGGAAGTAAAAGGGAAGAAAGGAAAAGAAGACAAGCGAGGAAAAGAAATAAAAAGAGATGAAATTACAGGGTGGAAAGGAAAGGACCGGAAACGAAAGAAAATGAAAACGAAACGAAAACAAGGAAGGAGGGAATATGTATGAATATATATTTAAACTTCGCTTGGGACTTAATTTTTGTATAAATTATCTATTGAACCATTATTCAAAATGCACAACAAATTATATTTTTAAACAAACGCAACCTGTGTGAAAAAGGTGCGGGTTGCTAGTTGTTATATAATATTCAACTCCAGCCGAAACTTAAACTTTCTTACAAAAATACATTTATATGGCACGCGTACGCTACGAGATCCACAAAACGCCAGCGCTTAAGCAATTGTAGTGATGAAGGCGTTGCTGCTGCTGTGTTGTTGTGGCTGCCAAGAAAATTAAGGATCTGTGCCAAGAAAAATGAGCCAACGACGCAAATAATAACAGGCGAACAGTGCGCTACGACCAGCAAACGGTGGCCAGCAGCCAAAAAGCTAGAGAAGATGTTAGCTGGTTGGTCGGTTGGTCGGTTGATGGCTGGCTATATGACTCTCCCTCAGGCATTGAATGAATGAAATTTATGAGCAGCGTTATACGCAACGTAATTTCAGTTCGTGCATTTGCGGCTTGTTGCCAAAAAATTATGAGGCGAGAAGAAATACTGCATAGGCTGCTATTGGCAGTGAAGTGAACGTGTGAGCCAAGTTAATAGTGGAAGGAATCAAAAAAAATCTTGTATCATTTATTTGTTTTCTTTTGATAAACGCATACACAATGCTACAAACTTGTAAATTTCCGGAAAATGCTATTTGTGCGTTTACTTTTTGTCGTAAATTGTTTACTTCTTTCGCCCTCTGTAACTCCCTTTGTTGCCCTCACTATGCCTTTTTATTGTTTTTCTACTACTTGGTACATTTGCTTGTCGACTTCAGTGAGCATATTCGTATTACAGTTAGCAGCAAACAGGCACGCTCGTAAATCTTTAAGATGCACTTGACATTTCTTGCGTATAATGTTAACATTTTCTTGGCAAGAATCAAATAAGAAACAGCAGAACAGAAAATATAGCAACAAAAAAATGTATAGCAAAATGTGTGGTATGATTTATGCTTTGGCATTTGTTTAGCGGCCACCGTGGTGTGATGGTAACGTGCTCGCCTACCACACCGTATGCCCTGGGTTCGCACCCCGGGCACAAGCAACATCAAAAATTTTAGAAATAAGGTTTTAAATTAGAAGAAAATTTGTCTAAGCGGGGTCGCCCCTCGGCAGTGTTTGGCAAGCGCTCCGGTGGTATTTCTGCCATGAAAAGCTCTCAGTGAAAACTCATCTGCCTTGCAGATGCCGTTCGGAGTCGGCATAAAACATGTAGGTCCCCGTCCGGCCAATTTGTAGGGAAAATCAAGAGGAGCATGACGCAAATTGGAAGAGAAGCTCGGCCTTAGATCTCTTCGGAGGTTATCGCGCCTTACATTTTGTACTTTTTGTTTGTTTCAGCTGCGTTGTCTTAGAAGTGTTGCAATAGAGCGGGGTCAGCTCGTATTTTGTACTGCTTGCTTAGAGTAGATTGCAATTATATACAATTTGTGCGTAATTTTTATTCAATTTTGAGACTGTACTTAATTTGGTTTGAAAAGGAGTCTTTTCTCCAAATTTCCCTCTCTAAGTTCAGCTCTCTCCGCCTCTATATCCCTCTCGCACGCACCTACTCCCACTCCAGTCCTACTCCCACTCCGAGCACCTCTCTGTCCCCCACTCTACTCTCACTCCCACTACATCTTCCACTCCATTCCAATTATACTCCAACTCTCACTCAACCTCCCTTTCAACTATTTTTCTCTTCCTCACATCCACATCTTCCTCTAAATTCCTACTACGTTTCCTTTTCTTTTAGATGAGAACTAAAGATGCCCATAATATATTGTCTAACAAGGTTTTATTTTTTCTTCTTCTTTACAGCGATAAAGATACTTTTCTATCCCTTCCCTCTCTAATTCCTCTTCTCTGCGCCTAAATATCCTTATATCACGCACCTACCCGCACTCCGAGCTCGACTCCGTATCACCTTCACTCTCGCTACCACTCCCATTCCCAATTACATCACACTCCCATTCCCAATTACATTTATCTTTTTCTCTTCCTCACATTCTACATCTCCTTTAATTTCCGACTACGTTCTTCTCTTTCCTACGATGATCGGATGAGCATTAAAGACGCCACGTAATATATCCCGATCGAGCCATATCCGGATATCCAACTAATTAAATCCGCAACGGTAATTAATTGTAAACAAATAGAGATGTAGGGACCAGTATACACCATTTTCTTGGTAATATTCCTCGAAGACTTGCGAACAATGTCTATTCTTCTTGTTCTTCTTGCAGCGATAAGGCGACTCCCGAAGGTTTTGGGTAGTGCTAACGATGTTGATGGTCCTTTGCGAATATTAATAAGTACGCTTCGGAAGTAGCACCATACAGTTATAATCGACTGGAGCGCGTTGAATTTCTCGTTAAACCGAAGATGCGCCACACATACCCTTGAATTCCTGCTGAGAACGTCCTGCATAAGTCCGTGGCTGTATTATGAATCGTTGTGATCGACCTGAATTTTCTTATAGTCTATGAATCGGACTTGTGTGGGCCCGCAATTTAGAAAGAAATGCATACTTGGTCGTAAAAGCGAGGAAGGGAAGGGATTATAGTGTATTATGCTCCTTACTCTTTTTTCCTTTGTTAAAGAGCTTTAGTGGGCCATGAAGACAGTGATTTTTTCACAAGAATACACATGTTTAATGCTTCGGGACTGCCCTCGACCGATGGAGTACGATTATTACTGTCATGCAATTATTGAATATTTTGTTATATATTAGGCGGAAAGCTGCCTTAGGCTCAATGAAAGGAAATTGCCTGTCATAGTGGCCAAATGCCAAAAGCTGCGGCATCTCGTCAGGTGTGGTAAATGGCTTATGCAGCATGGTCAACCAATACCTTTTCTGCTTCTCACACGTTGTTAGCTGAACACAGCTGGTAGTGTTTGGAGTTCAAAACGAGCACTCGGTTTCTGCCTTCTCGATAATGGTGGTGACTTCTAGCCGAACTCCTGCGCTATCAGACGCGGGGATGAGACGATATTCAATTACTCTTGTGGTTGGAAATTTTACATTTACTCGGATGTCATAATTAAGGCTGTGAGCCTAACAGTGGTGCTATGAGAGTGGTATGGGAATGCTTGATCTTGCTCTCAATTACCTTGAAGTATTAAAGGATAAATATTGGGTGGGTCCTGGAGTACAGCATCATATTGAAAAAAATGTTCTGTGGATCTGCAGACCGTATAGGTATTTGCTTGTTGGAAATGGTTGGGAAGCGAGAATCCTCTAGCTGACAATTGCATGTCAGACGTCAAATTAGGAATAATTTCATCGATTATTGCTGTATTGATGCGGTATTGTCAAAAAGGAGTCATGTAGGGCATCTGAAATCATCAAGTCACTTAGCTGCCCCAGCATTTTGAATTAGTTTGGCCTTCGATTACAACGGACAATCGAGCTGCTGAACGCTTTATCCAGGCCAAGGTGCATATTATCACGAGTTATGTCATTCTAAAGTTGCTCACTAAAGCTCTCTAGGACCTTATCCGGCACTATATTTAGACAAATGTAGCTCCATGTAATTTTTGTTTAACATAAAGTTAATTTCTTACACGTATCAAATCGGCCCACCTTAATATATGCACATATGTATGCCTTTACTTCAGCTAGATTTCTGATTTCTTTCTGTTGTGTTGCTGTTGGCAGTCAGTTTGTTTGCCAAAACGCATATCATATACCAGCACTCTCACAACCTTTTTTGATATTGTTGTAGCCGTCATTCTTGGCAGCCCCCAAATAATAGCAGTTAGAAGAATGTGAGGAAGTGTTTGCTATGTTGATGCGGCACACTTGTGCGTTGTATATTTGCTTAAATATTGTTTAGGTGCTTGTTGTTGCTGTTGCTGTCACTTGAAAAGCTAGAAAACTGCTGCATTGGATTGTAGGCGCTACGAATTGCAGACTTTAAAGCACCACTGCAGTGATTATATGCACACACAAGCCTACTAACTTTTAGACATACATACATAATACAAATATACTTAGCGTTACATAAGCGCAGTATGAAAAATATTTAAAAAAATGATGCCTTCATATTGTTATTCTACGCCGTGCTGTCATACAGTTGTTTTTCCTCTATCGACTTTCGAATGTGTACCGTTATTGTTTTTAAAACCACTAAATCGCATCAATTTGAGTCTAAGTAAAAAATAACAATAAATTATGTAAGGATTTCCACTGGCATTACTAAGTTTCATAATACCAACACACACACATTATACCTAAATATAGGTACTTGGGAGCGAAGTGGCGATGACCAAGTCAGGTAACATGAAGACGACGACTTTCTCGACTGAGACTCCGTTAATCCAGAGAGGATGGCTGAAATGTCGAAGGAGTTTCTGAGCGTTGCGCTATAGTAACAAACCCTTCGGACTGATGTCAACCGGGAATTCTGCTGAAAGGTAGGTTATTAGCTTTATGAACAAGAGGATGGTGCACGAACTGAGTAAACCTCTCCCAAACTTCAATTCGGTGGAGTTTTCAATGGTGTAAAGTTGATCGCATGAAATGATATCCCGAGCTTGAGGCGGCTAGAGCGAGTTGCTACTAAACTGAAAAGACAAAGCACGAACGCACGGTTTAAGGTGGTGCACAGACCGCAGATTCCACGATATTAAAGTGGGAGAGTAAGCAGCACCTTTTTCAGGGTCGAACCCGAATATACCGACACAATCCAGTGAAGGTACTCTGCCGCTTTTGGAGGAGGGCTAGCACTACATCTGTCAAATAACACACAAGAAAAGTGAGAAAGCAAGATATAAATAGAGAGAGAGAGGGAGATGGACACAGAGAGCGGTGAGAATGTCGAGAGACAGAACGAGAGAAAGGGTGAAAGTGCGGGTGAGGTAGAGTGAGATTAATAGTGAGAGTGAGAGGGAGAGCGAGGGGCTGGGAGAAGAGGAGAGTCAGAAGACGAAGATTGAGTGGGAGAGGGAAGGTGAGAGTTAAAGTGAGAGCAAGAGTGAGAGGAAGATAGAAAGAGAGATGAAGGAGAAAGGGTACTGGGAGAAAACTTTGAGGCCAATTTGTAATTTTGCAAAAATAAAAGAAACTTTGCTTTTTCTAAGCACAAACTTAAATTGCTCTGCAAAAAGCTATCATAATAACTTCTTCTTCATCAATTTACAATTGTTTCTCTACAGTATTTATTGCCTACACCACCACAAAGCAAGTCATCATCATTAAAATGAAATATTCACAAATTACAAATCAAATTTTCGCTTTGATTTCCACTGCAGTTATGTCTTCATCTCTCTGTTTATGTGTTTATGTTGGTCGGCGCTTCTGTTTGTGTCGCAATTATTAACATTGCAAAGCCGATGCGCACAGCCACAAAGCCTAAAATTGCAGACACACACCACTTGTCTCCTTACTCAAGTCTGCTTGATAAAAAAAGGCCCATATTTAATGCCAGAAAATTATGTAGGCGAAAAAGTCGAGTTATTATTTTTCATAATTTTATATTGCTTTGCAGTGGGACAAAGAAGTGTTTGGCATATAATTTAATGTCCTGCGAGACTGCCGACCATCAACTGACGCCCAAAAAGTTTGCACCACCCACATGCTGCATTTACTTGTACTCTTGCCCAACGTATTCTTTGTTTGTCCTTCTAATTTCACATCATTTGCTTTTAGCATTTAAGTGATTTGCATATTTTTGCACTTTTGTTTAACCTCTTGCTCTTCTTGCTCCTCTTTCACTTGCGCTCTAAGCGGCCGCATATGAAATTCACAAACGATTTTTCATTTTCTTAAAAATTATTAGTAAATGCAAATGGCTTAACTGCATGTTTTTTTTAGAGTGATTTTTAAAAAAAATATTGAAGACAAATTGGAAATTATGCCTTTGTTTGTATTCTTTTGCCCATTAAGTGCACTTTGTTGTTTTCTTCTTCTTTTGCAGTTTGTCAAAGTTGCTTTTTTCCAATTTTAGTTAGAGTGTGAGGTGGTGTTTTGGGCTTTTGTTGTAAGTTTGTAAACAGAACAAAAATGTTTATGCTTTAAGTACCAGAAACTCCACACCATCACGATATAATTGTGTTTAGGTGGCAAACCTACTCTAAAATATTTCTACGTGATATACTATGTGATATATCTTTTGTACGTCTGTATATTTGCATATTTCTTTTTATTTTATTATACTCAGTTCGAGCAGAGCTCACAGAGTATATTAAGTTTGATTGGATAACGGTTGGTTGTACAGGTATAAAGGAATCGAGATAGATATAGACTTCCATATATCAAAATAATCAGGATCGAAAAAAAATTTGATTGAGCCATGTCCGTCCGTCCGTCCGTCCGTTAACACGATAACTTGAGTAAATTTTGAGGTAAATTGATGAAATTTGGTATGTAGGTTCCTGAGCACTCATCTCAGATCGCTATTTAAAATGAACGAAATCGGACCATAACCACGCCCACTTTTTCGATATCGAAAATTTCGAAAAACCGAAAAAGTGCGATAATTCATTACCAAAGAAAGCTAAAACGATGAAACTTGGTAGATGGGTTGACCTTATGACACAGAATAGAAAACTAGTAAAATTTTGGACAATGGGCGTGGCACCGCCCACTTTTAAAAGAAGGTAATTTAAAATTTTGCAAGCTGTAATTTGGCAGTCGTTGAAGATATCATGATGAAATTTGGCAGGAACGTTACTCCTATTACTATATGTACGCTTAATAAAAATTAGCAAAATCGGAGAAGGACCACGCCCACTTTTAAAAAAAAATTTTTTTAAAGTAAAATTTTAACAAAAAATTTAATATCTTTACAGTATATAAGTAAATTATGTCAACATTCAACTCCAGTAATGATATGGTGCAACAAAATACAAAAATAAAAGAAAATTTCAAAATGGGCGTGGCTCCGCCCTTTTTCATTTAATTTGTCTAGGATACTTTTAATGCCATAAGTCGAACAAAAATTTACCAATCCTTTTGAAATTTGGTAGGGGCATAGATATTATGACGTTAACTGTTTTCTGTGAAAATGGGCGAAATCGGTTGAAGCCACGCCCAGTTTTTATACACAGTCGTCCGTCTGTCCTTCCGCATGGCCGTTAACATGATAACTTGAGCAAAAATCGACATATCTTTACTGAACTTAGTTCACGTACTTATCTGAACTCACTTTATCTTGGTATAAAAAATGAACGAAATCCGACTATGACCACGGCCACTTTTTCGATATCGAAAATTACGAAAAATGAAAAAAATGCCATAATTCTATACCAAATACGAAAAGAGGGATGAAACATGGTAATTGGATTGGTTTATTGACGCGAAATATAACTTTAGAAAAAACTTTGTAAAATGGTTGTGACACCTACCATATTAAGTAGAAGAAAATGAAAAAGTTCTGCAGGGCGAAATAAAGAACCCTTGAAATCTTGGCAGGTATTACATATATAAATAAATTAGCGGTATCCAACAGATGATGTTCTGGGTCACCCTGGTCCACATTTTGGTCGATATCTGGAAAACGCCTTCACATATACAACTACCACCACTCCCTTTTAAAGCTCTCATTAATACCTTTAATTTGATACCAATATCGTACAAACACATTCTAGAGTCACCCCTGGTCCACCTTTATGGCGATATCTCGAAAAGGCGTCCACCTATAGAACTAAGGCCCACTCCCTTTTAAAATACTCATTAACACCTTTCGTTTGATACCCATATTGTACAAACGTATTCTAGAGTCACCCCTGGTCCACCTTATGGCGATATCTCGAAAAGGCGACCACCTATACAACTACCACCACTCACTTTTAAAACCCTCATTAATACCTTAATTTGATACCCATATCGTACAAACACATTCTAGAGTCACCCCTGGTCCACCTTTATGGCGATATTTCGAGACGGCGTCCACCTATAGAACTAAGGCCCACTCCCTTTTAAAATACTCATTAACACCTTTCGTTTGATACCCATATTGTACAAACAAATTCTAGGGTCACCCCTGGTCCACCTTTATGGAGATATCTCGAAACGGCGTCCACCTATGGAACTAAGGATTACTCCCTTTTAAAATACTCATTAACACCTTTCATTTGATACCCATATCGTACAAACAAATTCTAGAGTCAACCCTGATCCACCTTTATGGCGATATCCCTAAATGGCGTCCACCTATAGAACTATGGCCCACTCCCTCATAAAATACTCTTTAATGCCTTTCATTTGATACACATGTCATACAAACACATTCCAGGGTTTCCCTCGGTTCATTTTCCTACATGGTTATTTTCCCTTATGTTGTCACCATAGCTCTCAACTGAGTATGTAATGTTCGGGTACACCCGAACTTAAACCTTCCTTACTTGTTTTTTTGCATATTTTATTTTGCAAACAGGGTGGCAACGATTTAATAATATCTCAATGAGAAACACCTTAGTATAATGGCTTAAAATTTAGCGCATTACTTGTACAGAAAATCTGGTCCAAATTGATCTAGATGTTTTCGGGATAAATGCAGTTATACAAAGCAATAAATATAAAAGTTAAAGTGGTAATCCTACTGGCATATTTTGTTTAGGCTCTGAGAAATTTCAATTAGAACGTAACCTTGTAAAGAAGTTCCTAGTGGCAACATCGACGAGAAACTCTTAGAATGTAATACACTTCTGTGTATAATTTTTTATCGGCAGAACTGTTTCTGAACTACTACTGGCTATACAAAGTAATATAAATAGGTATATAATAAGAACAGGTGGCAGCCACATTTTGGATTTTTTTGTTGAAATACGTCGTAAGATACTGTGGCGAATATTAGCAGTTCTGTACATCACTATGCTGCTACTAAATAAATGCACAAACAAACAATAAAGTAAGCAGCCACACTTATGGAAATGAACACATCAAAGTAAGCAGCCACACATACACATATGTAGTCAGCAGATAAGAGTGAAGAAGACAGGGAAACAATCACACATCACGTTATCATCAGCTAAGAGCAGAAGTTGTTACTCACACATACACACGCATATAGCTAAATAAATATACTGTTACAGAAGGCATGTTCGTGAAAAGTCTAGACCTTAGGAGAAATATGCGAACGAGGCAACAGAGAGTATAAAAGCAGCGCAAGCTGAGTTTGATTTTAACGCGCTTTAGTGAAGGACGCGATAATTTTAATTGTGAAGTACTAAATAAAGACCATTTTGCCATACTTAATATTAAAGTTATCTATTCGACAGCTCAGCGATTCGAACGTTAACTCGCTACAATACTTTGCGTTTAGTACCCATATTGACATATCTAATTTAATTTAAACTTTCTTTTTCTGGCCGATTCGTAGGGGATTGTATGCTATGCGTCCTCGATATGGTCGCCGAGCCTGAAAAAAACACTGAAGAAAACTAAAGGCCTGTCCAAACACCCCGCTTAGAATCGCGCACGGGATGTCTCGAGAACATCATCTCCACAAAGAGGCGAGAATAATGCCCATAAAGGAGAAATGAAATGTTGAAAAAAAACGTTTTGCTGACATCTGATTTAAGTGGGCCCCACCTCCCGTGAACCTAAGAAGTCATCTCTGTAAGCACTATGCAATAATGCGGCACTTAAGAAGTCTGCCGTATGAAGAAAAGTTGCACAAAAATGGTCCTCACATGTGTCCACAAAAAGTCATCGGATTAATATGGCCCCCTTCCCCAAAACAAATACCCTGAACTCGCTATTGAGGTAAGCAGTCTACCCAGGGAGACGTGCATCACTCTAGCTCAACTTCGATCTGGATATTGTAATAGGTTCAACTGTTACTTCGCTAGAATCAACCCCGACATAGCCAATCCATATCCTGCTTGTAACGTATCCCACAAGGCAGTAACCATTACAATTGTAATGTGGAATCAATGCCTCTAGCACCATTACATCTTGGTCCAGCCCGGTTGAAACACTAAGTTTCCTTGGACTCAGTTTAGAGGATATTGATGGCAATTTGAGAGTGATCGCACCTATTGGACGGAGCGAAGAATTGCTAAAAACTACAAAACAACAACAAAAACGACAAGGGACCTAACTTGTAAAGAAATGTGCAAAAATACTTCCTTCCTAGAGCCGTTTTGATCCTCTTTCACCCGGTTAATGCTAACTGTTGTAGAAATCATTCGGTGATCTGTCGATAAAGTGCAAGTTAGCGTCACCGGAGGTGGTGAAACTTGGGACTGCCTGAACTTTTTATGATGCCATCCAAAATTTATGCGATGCTCAATTAGCTGATTTTCTACCCCCTCCCCTGCCTGACGAATAGTGACGTTTTATTGTCGTTTCTTTGTCTGCTTCCGTGTTAGAGCATAACGCTGACCTTAACTGCCGCCCCGACATATAATTTATGGATCGAACCTAACCAGCTCCAAACATATAGGTCCACTTATTGGGTGGAATGAACCGTCAAGTTGTGAAATATTTATTACTTTATCACTTGTATCGCACTGGTTGCAAACCACTCTTACAATAACGCAATCGAAAGCCACAGTTGCTGCATATATGAACCAGTGAGCCTGTAATTTGTGCCGCAATTACGTAGCACCAAATGTTGCAGTAAACGATCATATACAGCTAAGCAAACGCTCAGCTTACATGCTAGCTAATTGCACAAAGCTGCTGCGACGTCGACTGCAAATGCGCTTATTTAGCATTTTACTACGAAATTTAGCAGTAGGTTACTTAAGGTTGACTGGTCGGTCCATACACTAAATGAGTCCATAGTGTTACCAAAAGTTTGTTTAACGACCAAAACTAAAAGCCCAATCAAAAATCAGGACCTATGTTATAAAATAACTCCGTCATCTTAGCAGAAGGAGAAGTTTTCTAGACCTATATCGCTCGCACCTTCTAGATCTGATAACTGGAGTCGTTAATTGGACAGGCGCAGGACACGAGCACAAAAACGTGTTCAATAGTTGCCTGCTCCAAACCGCACTTCCGGCATCTGCTATCACTGTATCCAGTCAGAATACCCGCCATGATACCTGGAAATACGTCAATTTGTTAGTGTGACTCTGATCCGCGATACAATATCATTTCAAATCACTCCTGAGGGTGTTGGGCTAGTACTTTATTGATGGTATTTTCCGCAACATACCGCATACTGATCCGGCAAAGGAGCATCAACAACGATGAAGCACCCAAAAAACCTTCTGGGGCTATACTTATTGCTACAAGAAGAAGAAGAAGAATAACAGCTCATATTGCTCCTCAAAAAAATGCCGGATCTCCCTAGCATAAGGATAGTAATAGGGGGCTGTGTAAGGATATCCAGGAAACCCACACTCTCCCATTTATTCATTTAGCAGCAAACGATATATTTGTATACCTATCATGAACATGAAATGGTATATTAACTTTGGTCCGATGTTTGTAACGTTGAGAAATATAGAAGATAGACTCACCATTAAGTATACCGAATTGATCAGGGCGACGAACTGAGTTGATATAGCCATGCCGTCTGTCCGTCCGTCTGTCTGTTTGAACGCAAACTAGTCCCTCAAATTTTGAGATATCTCAATGAAATTTGGCACAAGGATGTATTTTTGTATTATATTAGACATTTGTCGGATCCGGTAGGATCGGACCACTATAACATATATCTCCCATACAACCGATCGTTCAGATAAGACGATTTTGGTCATTCCTGCCGCAATTTAGAAAGTATAAACGTGAAACTCGGTGATATATATTCTAATATATCATAGAAGATATCCTGAAAAAATCACTTTGATCGGAGCTATATATAGTTATATCCCATACAACCGATCGTTCAGATAGAAAGATTTTTGGCCATTTCTCCCTTAATTTAGAAAGTATAAACGTGAAACTGGTGATATATATTTTAATATATCATAGAAGATTTCTGAAAAAATCACTTTGATCGGAGCTATATATAGTATATATCCCATACAACCGATCGTTCAGATAGAAAGATTTTTGGCCATTTCTCCCTTATTTTCCAATATAAAAACGTGAAACTTGGTGATATATATTCTAATATATCATAGAAGATTTCCTGTAAAAATCATTTCGATCGGAGCTATATATAATATATATCCCATACAACCGATCGTTCAGATAAGGGGGTTTTTTGCCATTTTTTATTTTATATTTATCTTAAAAATCGTTTAGGTATGTACATCTGTTCACTATATATTTCTTATCTTATACATCCGATTATTTGGAGATTACGAACGGGATAAGATTATTGTTCAGCCCCATTCATGAAAGGTATGAAGTCTTCGGCACAGCCGAAGACAGTCCCGTCCTTACTTGTTTTATGTTAAGAAATGAAATAAATCCAGTATTGTCATTCATTGAACTGAAATAAACTTTTCACATCGCAGCTCATTCAACTGAAAGTTGCATTTGGATTATCAATAAAATTGACACCAATTGCAGGCAATAAATCTGTGAATAGCCTGCACATTTCTTTTTGTTCTTATATCCCCGCTTAACACACAAAGCGCGTCGAAGAAAATGAGGCGTAAATGATAGGGAAAACATTGTGCAGCAATTGCTGAGCGCTGCTTTCGACTGACCAGCATTTTTCCGGTGCTAGAAACGAAAAAAAAACAAATTAAGAGGGAAAGAAATATGCTGAATGCGAGCATATGCAACAAAGCAAGTACGGACTGTGAACAGGAAAACAAGACAAACTTGCCAATTTCCGGAAGCAAAACTAAAAAAGAAATAGAATTGCCAAGGAGCAAATGCAATGAATTAAAAATGCTAAGAAAAAAAAATAAAAAGTGTGTAAAAAAATATGCAAAGCTGCTAAAGAGTTATTTCGGCAGGATGTCCGACACATTGTTTGTGTCAGCAAAAACCTAAGCGTGAATGTAAAAGTTTGAATAAACAAGTAAGGGTGTTTAAGTTCGGTTGTAAACGAAAATTATATACCAGCGTGATTTTCAATTGTGCACTTCATTTCAGATAAGTTACTTTTTCTAATTTTGTTACAAGGGATTTATTTTTTGTACGGCGCTAGAAATGTTGTGTAATGCTTGATCGGAATAGGGGCGTGGAAGCGCTCATTAAAAAAAAGTGTTTCTCAATTTCCACTTACAGTAAAACTTGGTAAGTGGAATATTATTGATACAAAGCTATTTTTCGCTAAGATGTAGCGCTATTATTCTAGTCTAGGACTGTTTTAAACCTCATTTATATATAAAAGTGGGCGCGATTATAAACCGATCCCGTCCATCTTTACTAGAAATATTTCCAGCTATAGGTAAAATAGGTGCTCCCAATCTTATTACGATCCGTTAATTTTTCTTCGAGTCATGGCTCCTGAAACATAGAAAACTGCTTAGTCATAAAAGGGGCGGTGCCACGCCTATTTTTTTAAATTTGAAATTTTTCCTATTTATTGTTATAAATCCACATGGGTTATGAAATACCATTGATATAAAGCTCTTTTTTGTAAAGATATAGCTTATTTTCTTCGTCCACGACCCTTTTAAAAATCTTTTATATAAAAGTGGGGCGTGGTCCTTAACCGATTTCGTTAATTTTTCTTTAAATCATTCCTTATACTAAAGGCAATCTCTTTGCCGAATTTTGTTACGATAGGTTTAATGGTTTTTGATTTATGATTAATAATATTTGTAAAATTGATTTTATCACAAGTGGGCGGTGCCACGCCCATTTAAACAAATTTTTTAAATTTTTGTCAAGAGTCTCAATATCAGTCCACGCGTCAAATTTCAACATTCTAGGTGTTTATTTACTAAATAATCAGGTTTTTTGTGTTTTCCAAATGTTATAATATATAATAAAGTGGCGTGGTTATCATCGATTTCGCTCAATACCAATCTATTCTGTGTCCAGATAAGCTCGTGTACCAAATTTGGTGCAGATATCTCAATATTTACTCAGTTATCGTGTTAATGAGACGGACGGACGGACGGACGGACATGGCTCAATCAGAATTTTTTTCGATATTGATGATTTTGATATATGGAAGTCTATATCTATCTCGATTCCTTTATACCTGTACAACTAACCGTTATCCAATCAAAGTTAATATACTCTGTGGGCATATGCTGATGACATTGATATCATCGCCTAAACACCCGCGCTGTTAGTTCTGCTTACTCCAAACTGCAAAAAGAAGCGGTAAAGATGGATTTGATGGTGAATGAGGACAAACGAAGTACCTGCTGTCATCGAGCAAAGAGTCAGCGCATATGCGCCTTGGCAACCACGCTACTGTTGGCAGCCATAATTTCGAAATTGTAAAAACTTCGTTTATTTGGAACCAGCATCAACACTAGCAACAACATCAGCACTGAAATCCAGCGAAGAATCAATCTTGCCAATAAATGCTACTTTGGACTAGGTAGGCAATTGAAAAGTAAAGTCCTCTCTCGGCGAACGAAAATCATACTCTACAAGTCACTTGATCGTACCCGTCCTGCTATATGGGGCAGAAGCATGGACCATGACAACAGCAGATGAAGCGGCTTTGGGAGTGTTCGAGAGAAAAGTTCTTCGAAAGATTTATGGACCTCTACGCGTTGGCGATGGCGAGTACCGAAGAAGATTTAATGATGAGCTGTACGAGCTATACGCAGACATCCACATAGTCCAGCGAATTAAAACGCAGCAGCTGCGCTGGCTAGGCCATGTTATGCGAATGAAAAATGATGCTTCGGCCAAGAAAGTGTTTCTATCGGAACCCGCCTATGGAAGCAGAGGTAGACGGCGGCCCCCACTCCGTTGGAAGGACCAGGTGAAAACGATTTAAACTCCCTTGGTGTGACCAATTGGCGCCGGTTGGCGGAGCGAAGGAGCGACTGGCGCGCCCTTGTTGGACGGCCATAACCGTTTAGACGGTTTAAGCGCCAATTAAGTAAGTAAGTGTGCAAAGCACGCTGAGTATAAAAACGAAGAAAATTGGTAATATGTGTCTATACCAAATACAATGTTTAATAGGATTAAATAAAGAAATTAAGTTATTTAACGATCTTGCATACATAACAATAACAAAACAACAAACACACACAAATGTTTACATTTTGCATATCGTCGAATGGATAAAATAATGTCGTATGTTTTATGTGAGCACATATAACATACGACAATGATTTATAAGGATGACGCTAACAGAAAAACTGTCGCAAAACACAGTTAGTGGCAGAAAGTGGCAGCGGGTATTAACACTTTAGAATTTTAGAACTTTAACTAATAATAAGATATAACTCCCGACGGGAGGATCGGCGAGGAACCCAACTATAACTTTAGCTGAAATTGAATATTTGTGCAAATAAACACTAATAAAGGCACTGGTGAAACTTTAAATAACAACCACAACAAGCGAAAGACACAATAATTATTTCAAAATGAAGTAAATACCTCTTGACTTCAATATTTATTTTTATTTATTTCAATACATTGATATTTTATGTACTTTTGAATAGCTCAAACGTGGACTTTATTTTTAACTTTGCTCACACTGCAAAAACCAACTAATACCATAACCTCATTTAGAAGCTATTCTTAAAGAGTACAGTTCGAATACAACAAAAAGCAAATATACCCTTTGAAAGGCTGTTCTAATAAGAGATACTAACGACACATTGGTGACAAACTTTTCACTTAGATTTTTTATTTTTGGCCTATGGAACCGACCACTGTGGCGTTGTCCAATCAAAATTAATATACTCTGTGTGTAAATCACGCTGAGTATAAAAATCTTCTGCAAAATCCGCTGCAAAATTGCGAAAGCAAATGCTAAAAAAAACAAATATTTTGAGAAAACAAATGTCTAATGTGAAACATATTTTCTTCGTTTTGTTGGCTTTCTGCAAAACACTATCAATGCCATTTTTAGTACACTGAATGAAAAACAATGATAAAATCAACCGAATACAGGTCAATTTAACCGAAATTTCTGTCAATTTTTATCCATCGCAACAAGATGTTGAATCAAGTGCGCACAAATCGTTGATTCGTAATTGACCGTTTTAGTAGTCAAAATGAACAAAAAAAAGTTGTTGCGAGCAGCTTTGTATGAAAGTATCTATGTTGCCTATAAATAAATAATGTAAGGCGCGATAACCTCCGAAGAGATTTTAGGCCGAACTTCTCTTCCAATTTGCGTCGTGCTCCTTTTAATTTTTCTTACAAATTGGCGGGACGCTACCTACTTGTTTTATGCCGTCTCCGAACGGCATCTGCAATGCATATGAGTTTTCACTGAGAGCATTTCATACACTCGAAGTGCTTGCCGAACACTGCCGAGGGGCGACCCCGCTTAGAAAATTTTTCTTCTAATTGAAAAAGCTTGTTTCTAAAAATTTGATGTTGCTTTGCCCGGGATGTGAACCCAGGGTCTTCGGTGTGGTAGGCGGAGCACGCTACCATCACACCACACGGCCGCGCATATAAATACGTAAATATGTGAATACATAAATACGCATGCTTGCTACAAATACATGCATATGAATATAGAAATGAAAATAGTAGTCACAAAACTGATTCTCAATTCTTCAGTTGCAGCTCAGCTCATTCTCAAATTTCTTCTCTCGCATGTAGTTGCCACACTTGATTGTTTCGAACAAATCTTGTAGTATAAATGTTGACAGTAACATTTTAAAAGAGAACTTGTAAGTTATAGAAAAGTAAAGAATCAAATCGCAGGAAGGTATTCACCACTGGAGTAACTTTACATGTAATTCGGCAAGTTTAATTTTCGTAAACACTTAAGTTGAAACGATTCCAAAACAACTCAAACTTTTATTTTGTCGAAACATCAACATTAAAAAATGATGTTTTTTTATTATCTTATTAGATTCGTACGCGTGAGTGAAAATTCATAAAAACTTGAATAAATGATACTAACTTTGGAAAAATCCTGTTCGTTCAAGCAAAAACGTTTGAACAAAGGGGCGCAATTTTGCATTTCGCTTTGGACGAGAAGTTGCAAAATTGTACCCGATAAATAGATGTCCCGGTATCTCATAATTTTTAGCACAGTAAATTCAAAAATGGTTTTTTCGTTTTGTATTGGTAACTGAAAAACTAGTTTTTATTGTTTTCCTATTTTGTGTATTTTTTCGATTTGATGGTTTTCTATTTTGGTGTGTTTTTTAATAACTGGCACCATCGTCATAAATACAAAGTAGAGAGCGCAGTGAGCGTAAAATTCTCTTTGAAATTTGCTCATGTATTTACAGTTGATCGCCGTTGAAATGACCTGTAAGATCAGTTGTGTTAACAGAAAAATCAGTTAGATTGATGAAGAATCTGTCAATTTTACAAAATTTTGTTAACTTAAGAGCGACAATTTCTCTTCTGTTGAAATGACTAAACCAATTTGTTCGCTTGACAAAGAACTCGGTCGAATTTACCATAATTCGATCAATTTCACCGAATCTCCGTTAAGTCAAGAACAACAGAACCGATTTGTTGATTTTACTAGCCACCATTTCTTTCAGTGTACAATCAATTATTTTTAGTTTTTCGGTCGAATCGCTACAACTCCTCTCTTTTAGACTTGTGTTGACCAACGCCAAAAAAAAGGTCTCCAGTTCCCATCTCCAATTCAATTTTTTCACTCTGCTATTCTTGTTGTCAACCAATAACTCATGTATTCATACAAATATCCATGCACATATCCTTGCATGTCCTTACTCTCGCGCTGACAGCATAAAGGCAGTCGCATATATATATATACTTGTTGTTCTTCCGCGCGACATTTCTCAAATTCTTTAGCAATTAAACTCTCGCTTCGCCAATGAATTCATTTAATTTACCTAAATGCAAATTTGTCTTCGGCGCAATTCATTGTAGAACTTGGCGTATGCAGGACGAAGGATGCTAATTAACTTGAGAAATGTTTTAACGCCATTTCAGCTTAAGTAAAAGGATGTGGGAAGAGTAGTTTGTTTTTGTATGACTACACAAATTTGTATAATTGAGGTAGTCAGGGTAAAAGTTGTTTTGTAATTAAAGAGATTCTGCTCGCGTTGACTTTTTGTTTTGGCGATTTCTTTCAAATTGTTAATTGTTTTACATGGCCTATAAATTTTCGTTGCCAACACAATTTGCATGTTCAACATTAGTGACGCTGCATTTAATAAGTAATAAATGACATTTGAGTAATTAGAAACTTGATATCTTTCGAGCTCAAGGAAAGCGAAGCATGGAGTCAGAAGGAGGGGAGGAGGGAGGAGCTTATCGTACACTTAAATATACTGGGAGAATGTGAATGAAAAATAAAATGAGGGAGAGAGGGCCGGAGGTTTTTAAAATTATCAATAAGAAAGCAATGTCAAGACAGGACAAGGTCCGCCTGGTCCGCTAATTACAATCAAAAGTTTTCATCCCTCCCGCGGTTTAAGTTGCTTATAATATTCCTTTGATAGGCATAACTGTCGTTAGAGACAACAAAAATTCACGGACCCAAAGTTTCAGGGGTAAAAAAAATCGTTCCCGAGGCAGTCGGGCTAATGACAAAAGGGTGCCAGAAGTCCGGAGAATTGCGGACTCTATTCTAGAAAGATTATACTGGAGACTATACTGGATTGAAGGTGGAATCAAAACCGGATGCGGAATAAATACCGAAGTCGAAACCCAACAGAATCGCAATCAAAGCTGAATATGTAACGAACACTTACAGACGGTGCAATATCGTATTTTAAATAGGAACTGCTTTGACCTAGATATTAGAGTCGAGACCGAATCCGTGGACGATACGGAAAGATTACATGAACTAATACGAAAAACCTAAGCTGAAACTGTAAATAAAATCAAATACCGAAAGTGAAAATTATGATAAAATGGTCCATGTAGTGAAGTGGAAATTGGAACAAAAACTGGAACCGCAACACAAACTCCAACTGAAACCAAGTTTTCTATGAAATGGAAGCCAACCCGAATCAAGACTGTAGCCGAAACTGGTACGAAAATTCCGAATTCTTAATTGAATTTAAAACGAAGTGATAATGTAAAGTAAATTCAGTACGAAAGGGGAAATCGGAAACGATACGTGAAATACCTGAAAATCAAACAAGAATTAAAGTGAAACCAAAGCTGAGGGCTGAAACAAAATGGGAAATAAAACTGAAAGCGACACTGGAATACACACCAAAACATGAAAAATAATCGCAGTCCAAATTGAAATAAATAAAAATTTAAGCCAAACCTGAATAACAGAACAAAACACGTGCTCGATTTAAAACTTGCATCGGAACTAGAACCCTGCTGAAAACGATATAAAATCCTAAATCGAAACCTCAATAAACACAAATATTGAAATCAAAAACTAAACCAAAAAAAGTCGAAACTGAAATTGAAATTGAAACATGAATCAAAATTTTAACAGAAAAGGAAACGAAACATGAAAATAAGACAGAACTGAGACCTGAATAAACATTTTAACAGCAGACGGAACGGAAACGGAAAAAAAGATTGGAGCTAAGACCTGGATCAAAATTTTAACAGGAAAAGGAGCGAAAACATAAAAAAGACGGGAACTGAGACAAAAATTTTAACAGGATACGGAACGGAAACAGGAAAAAAGATTGGAACTGAGACCTGAATCAAAATTTTAATAGGAAACGGAACGAAAACATGAAAATAAGACAGGAAGTGCGCCCAACATTTTAACAGCAAACGGAACAGAAACATAAAAAAAGATTGGACTGTGACCTGAATGAAAATTTTAACAGGAAACGGAACGAAAACATAAAAAAAAAGACGGAACTGAGGCCTGAATCAAAGGTAAACGGAACGAAAACATATAAAAAGACGGAAACTGAGACCTGAATGAAAACTTTAACATGAAAAGTGTGAAATGAAATCGGAACTGAAACCTGAATTTAAACTTTAATTGGAGATGGAGTCTAGACTTTAAAAAATGTGCGAACTGGAATCGGAGCTGGAACCTGAATCAAAAACTTCATAGGAAACGGAATGGAAGCTTAAAAACTATATGGGAACTGGATTCGGAACCGAAAGCACTATGGAAACAGTAAGAGCAATCGAAATGGAAACTTAAAAATAGGCAAAAACCGGCAAGGGAAACCAAAAAATGAACTAGGATTCGAAGCAATACTGCAGCAAGACTGGGTAGTTGAACATAAGCCAGAACCTGAACTTAACTGAAACTACTAGAGAGACTCCAACTCAAGTGGGACAGGAATTACAACAGAAATCGGAACCGAAAATTAACAAAAATACATAGAAACGAAAAAAATATATACAAATCAATCATATTTCACTCTAAAAAATTTAAATAAGAGAACAATGAACTATGAATTTTTGACACATCGTTTCTCATTAGCTTGTCTTCAAGTACTTATGAACTTATAATCCTTTTAAATACAAGGAAGTTTAATAAATTCAAATGATCGTCCCATTCTCTAGTCTAGACAAACTCATATACATATTTTAACTAAAATTCTGTTCTGATACGTTTAATAATCACACAAAAATTAAATTTTACAAAGCCGGAAATTTCTATGAAATTTATTTACATTCAAAACTAAGCAATTCAAGCACATGTAGATATATCATAAATTATATTGTATATTCATAAGTGATGTGTTTATTATCCGTTGTTTATCATAAAGTATGTAGAAATCAAAAACAAATTAGAACTATTATCTATGAACACTTGGTATGTAGAAATATATTAATATATATATATAGTTTGCTTTTTTTGTTAATTTTCTATGCGTTAGTATGTAATTATTTTGTTAAATGTTCAAATATCGAAAGGAAATGTTAATCACTTCTTATTATTATTATAATAATTGTTCATGTTAGAGAACTTAATTGGCAGTTGTATCTTTCCTCGAAGGAATCGAAAAGCTAGTACATTGTTTATATGAACGTTTGTATGTCATCCATAAACCTAGTTTGGTGTAGTACGTTGGCGTATGGAGAGTGAATGTACTTGGTAATGTCTCGACATTCATACGCCACGTATAGCGCATTACAAAATTTTAGCGACAGTTATAAGTTGTAATATAAATTTTTATTGTGTGTTTTAGACTTTCATCATTGGTGTTGCAACTGATTATAGCCTTTCATTATCAAAATGAAATGGTATAATTAATTTTGGCGCCATCGAACCGGGGCAAAATTGTAAGTCCTAGAGGAAAATAGACAGACCGTCACCATTAAGTATAGTCCGAAATGATCTCAGGATGAAGAGGCTGAGTTGTTACGCCATGTCGCTCGGTCGCGCCTGTCGTGTTGTGTGCAAGACTAGTCCCTCAATTTTGAGTTATGCTTGATAAAATTTGGTGAACGTTGTACTTGGGTCTCGCGATTAGACATATGTCGAACCGGCCGGATCGACCACTATATCATATATCGGCTTCTTGGGATACAACCGATTTTTTGCAGAAAAGGAGGATTTTGTCATATCTTCCTCATTTACAGATTGAAGCTTCAACACTTCGCCATATATTGTCATATATGGCACATATTGTTGTCTAAAAAAATGTTATGAGATCGGTCGTATATATAGTATATAGTCCGCACAACCGATTGTTCAGTATAAGAAACTTTTCGTAATTACTGCCTATTTTAAGAGCTAGAGGGCTTCAAATTTCAACGCAATGCTTACGTATATAGTCATATATTGTTGTTGAAAAAATCATAAAGATCGGTGTATATATAGTATATATATGGTGGTATATACTATATATAGTATATATAGTATATATATGATACTATATTTTTCGCAATTTCAGCCCATAACAGCTAGTAAGCTTCAAATTTCACCAATGCTACGTGATATAGCATTTATTGTTGTCTGAAAAAATCATTAGAGATCGTTGGTATATATATTATATACCCAGTATAAAAACTGTCATTTGCCCTTTTTCACGGCTAGAAGCTTCAATATTCATCAAATTTCATCAAATAGTTACGTTACAGTCATATATTTTTAAAAATACGTGATAACAAACCGCCGAACACAACAAAAAATTCAACAAGCCGGTTGGCTTTTAGTTTTTTCGATAGTCATAGTTGTGTTACATGCATGGACCACATAAAACAGTGAAGCTTTGCTATGCCTGCGCACATAATACCTAAGCCTATTTTTTATTTTATATTTATCTTAAAAATCGTCCTTAGGTATGTACTATCGTTCACTGCATATATGTGCTTATCGCTATAGCCTCCGACTATCTGGAGTCAATTACTAAAAGACGGGAAATATGATATTGTTCAGGTGCTCCATTCGATGGAAAGGTACGAAGTCTTGCGTCAGCAGCCGAGACGAGTGCTCCGTCCGTGACTTGCTAAATTAGAAATTATCACGACACATGTCGACACGAACTGGCGTCGATTGATATACGTTAGCTTGTCCATCCAATGAATAATTAAATGTATAGAATCGCGTACATCTTTATGGGAGAAAATTCAAAGACGACTGTGTTTGGTTATGATACCTACAAAACCCATATAGACTTTTTCGAAAGCGGATAACGGACAAAATCCTGCAATGTGATCGTGTCTGATTGAGCGTCTCCTTAATGGACGCTGACTTTCCTTGACTTCGAGACAGTCTCAGAAACTGGAAGCCCATAGTTCCGAATTTTCATTTAAATGAGCAAATAGAGTTCCCTAATTGAGTCTCAGGATTCGAATCAGATCAGAAAACAGCAGACTCATATAGGCAGAATTTAATTGATTTCTGAAATAGCATAAAAATTTTGAATATCGCTATAGCTTTGAAATTAGCTTTTGAAGCATTAATTTAGACAAATTATATTCTATCTGTTAGACAACACTAGGAACCCAAGTTCAGAAAATACTATGAGCTTGAGCTCAGAAGAATTAAGACTTCATAGATTGGCAGAAAATTCGATTCAAGTTCATGTAAACTACAACTAAAATTCAGACGATTGCTCCATTTTAAGTCGCAGAAAACTGCAACTATAAGCTGTGTAATTCTATATTCTAATTGAGAACGCGGGCATAAATTGACGTGCCTAATGTCAGAAACTCACCACTGCAATTCGAGAAAAATAGGCTAATTCAAAATGCAGAAAATCACAACTCAAATTAAGAAGTTGGCTATTTATAAATTTAGAAAATTACTAATACTTAAGTTCAAGGTTTTGAGTTTGTAAATTACAGAAAGTTATAACTTGAAATCAATACAAGTAGGAAGGTAAGTTCGATATCGAAAAAGTGGCCCATAATTCGGATTTGTCATTTTTTAAACCAAGATAAAGTGATTTCAGATAAGTACGTGAACTAAGTCATTAAAGATATGCGATTTTTGCTCAAGTATCATGTTAAACGGCCATGCGGAAGGACACACGGAACGAACGTTTTATAAAAACGGCGTGCCTCAACCGATTTCGCCATTTTCACAGAAAAAACATTAACGTATAAATCTATGCCCCTACCAAATTTCAAAAGGTGGTAAATTTTTGTTCGACTATGGCATTAAAAGTATCCTAGACCAAATAACTGACAAAGGGCGGAGCCACGCCCATTTTGAAATTTCTTTATTTTTTTTATTTTGTTGGCACCATACATTAATGGAGTGAATGTTACATAAATACTTATATACTGTATTTTTTGTTAAAATTTACTTTAAAAAAATATTTTTTTTAAAAGTAGGGCGTGGTCCTTCTCCGATTTTGCTAATTTTTTTAACGTACATAAGTAATAGGATAACTTTCCTGCCAAATTTCAATCATGATTCTTCAACGACTGACAAATTACAGCTTGCAAAATTTTAAATTACCTTTTTTAAAAACCCACCCCCAAAAATTTTAAAAAAGTCTTTACTATTCTGTGTCATAACGTCAACCAATCTACCAAGTTTCATCGTTCAGCTTCTTTGGTAATGATATCGCAACTTTTCCGGTTTTCGAAATTTTCGATATCGAACAGTGGGCGTGGTTATAGCGTCCGATTCGTTATCGTGTTCATCTATAAACTGAGCGATCGAGATGCATGTGCTACAGAACCGTACATCCCAAATTTCATCAAGTCCTCAAAATTACTCAAGTTATCGTGTAACGGACGGACGGACGACGGACATGGCTCAATCAAATATTTTTCTCGATCTGATTATTTTGATATTGGAGTCTATATCTATCTCGAGTCCTTATACCTGTACAACCAACCGTTATCCAATCAAAACTAATATATCTGTGAGCTCTGCTCAACGAGTATAAAAAAGCAATTTAAAGTATAGAAAATGATAAATAACATTAAACTCTGGAAAATTCTTATTTCATAAAATTACAAAATTATAAATTCAGAATTTACATTTTTCATTCGGAAAATTACAACTTAAGCTA